>JAPYZA010006917.1:0-10940 GCA_030522685.1 Eupelmus azureus
TTACCGAGTTCAAAACTAATTTAGAAGCGTGCAGTTTTCTGTATTTAGTGATTTATTCAATAATCTATTAAAAGGAAGATATTTTCAATAATGATAAATTTTTATTCTTATTCTTTTATATTTCAAATATTTATACATATGGTGAGTATAAAATTGAATAGATATAAATAATTTATCAAAATACATCTATGTAGGATATGCAAATAAAATAAGATAGAGTTGGTAAGATACGCGGTGATGGATGTTCCCATATATTCAGAATATTATATTTATAGCTGTTTACAATTGTAATCAATATAATATATAAAAAAGATTTTTGGCATTGCGTTACCGAGATTATCATGATGATTTCATCTTTCCATTTGCGGTAAACGCATAATTAAGAACATGCAAGTAATATATATTATTCTGCATGCTAATAATAATTATACTGCGATTTCGATAAAAAAGGAACTATCCACACAGTAAATCATAATTAAAAACTTCGACAAATATTAACATGTCGTTAATATTATTATAAGTGAAGAGATGTCAAAACTCGTTGTTAAATTGGAATAATGCAGAAATCCTATTCTGTTTATTCTGTGCTATTTTGTCTTACTGGAAATTTGACCATTTTTGAAAGTCATTTAACCATTTTTAATGTTATTTGACCATTTTTAATGTCATTTCATCATTTTTGAATGTCATTTGATCATTTTTAATGACATTTGACCATTTTCAAATGTCATTTGACCATTTTTGAAACCCATTGATTATTTTTATCATATTTTCTGAATAACTACAATTTTGACAAAATGGTTAGGAGATGGCTAAAAGATGTATTGAAAAACATATTTCATCCACGAGTCAAAATGATCAAATTTCTAATAGTAGGTATTAACTTCTACCAAATTTTGTCATTTTGCATATTTAATTTATTAAAAATGACAGATTTTAGTGAAAGTCTATACATTGCTCAGAATTACATGCAATGAATAAAAAATTGACAAAACTTATCAGATCTTTACAGACTAAAATTTCTGCATCGTTTTAATCTTCGTTAAAAATTCGAACTAATTATAATCAATTCTGCGAACAAACCCTTCCACCAGAAACCATCCCACTTTTATCGCCTTCGTCCGCCGTTCACCATAAACACGAAGCTAATTTTTATTAGCACTCTCCTCTCCACACAGCCACCTCTCCCATCATATTTCACCCACCCAGCAATATTTCACCATCACCAGTCGTCTATCATCCTTCATCGTAACGCAACGTGTTTTTTATCAACAAGACGGACAAACTCGCGCGAACAAACAAGCGAAAGCGCCGGTGATTTAAACGGAGCGATTCGAGTAACGTGTTATAGTTTCGACTTAGCAGTACGTTTAACGAGCGGAGAGCCCGGCAGCAGCAGGCTGTATATGTACACTACGGGAAGCGCGCTCCGGAGGTCGATCGGCCAGGGCTGGCTCTGCCGGCGCTGCTACTACTGCACACGAGTGGCTTGCTGGTTTACTCGCATAATGTCGCGCGCAAAGTGGATTAGGCGCGCTTCGCTTAACATATTAATGAACTTCCCGATTGCGAGTAAGAGACGTCTAACGCCCGAGCCCGTGAAAACAGTGACCCCCCCCCCCCCACCCGCAGTCCCCGCTGTCTAAGCTGTGTTTATATTAGACCCGCGGATATTTCAATTTGCGCTGCGTCGAGATGCAAAATTGATGCGGCGCTTTTTTTCTTGGATTTTCGGAGGGGAGTGAATAAGTTTATTATTTTAAGCTTTTATTAGATACGTTATTTAGATTTTTAAGTTACGCTCTAATGAGATTCTTAATAAATAGTTTAAAACGTTTATTTTTTGGGCTATAAAGAAGTTGATATAATATATTTATTTCATTGTATTTATGCATAATTTTTAAAAACAAAAATTATTAATAAAATTATATTTGGAACAGCGAACGTAGTTATAATAAATTCATAAATAAAAACCGAATATCCAATTTTAGAGTAAGATGAAGCTCAAAATAATGCAAAAATACATTTTATAAATAACAAAATAAATACAATAATACTAATCTCACAAAAGATCGAACGTCCCGATTGGAAAAATCCAGCAAGAAATCAACAGCCAGCATAATCCATAAACGTCAGCGCGAGAAGAAGACGTCCAACGTTCCAGCCGTACATCTGTTTCCAAAAGATTACAAGCCGACTAATGACGTAATTAGTCCATTGTCACATTAAGAGCCGCTCGATAAGATACGCACAAGACAGAGCGAGAAAACGCATAAGGGCGCCGAACCGCGGCAACATAGCTTAGCATGTGGTTGAACCTGCTGCTGGCAGTGGCGCAGTGCGTCAATGAGAGAGGGGGAGAAAGAAGAACTCAAGTTTTTTAAAGCCAAGAAGCAGAGCTAGCGCAGGAAGCAGGAGCAACGCATAGGGGGGAAGTTTTGGCCTGGCGTCGGTGGCCTCCTAATCTCGGCCGGATCACGCTCGGCTCTCCCCCCCACCCCTCACGAACTGTCATTCCACAGCCAAGCGGCTCCCTATTGTCTTTGGGCTTATCTCCCGCGCGGCCCGCCGATAAAGTACTGTCTCGGCGGGCCGCGACGTTACGGCCAATCGCTATTCAACGATTCCACTTTTTTCCCCGCGCGAGCGCGCGACAAAAAGGCGACTAGCGCTTGCGCCCGCGGATCCCCGAAAATTTATATACGGCCCCAGTCACGCGAGGGCTCCGGAGGAAAAAATGGACGCGGAGCCGGCGACGGGTCAATAGTTGTGCCTCGAGCGCGCGCGCGAGACTAGCATTTTCGGGGAAGTTTAGCGCGGATATGGGGTGCAAAACCTCCCTACGGCTCGCTTTGCCGGGGAGGACTAAGCGATTTTCAAACTTCGGATCGTCTTACCGAGATAACCGCCGATGCTTCTTGGGCCTATGTGCCCGCCCCCCGACTCGCTGTTTTTGCCGCTCTCGTGAAACTTTAGCCCCCGGGAGTGGCGGGGGCCTGGAGGTATGAGGCTCGACTCGTTTATTCCTCGTATATAGGCTCGCGGTTGACTTTTTTTTTTATACGTGTAGTCTTGCCAATATTCGCTCCCTCTTTGCCCTCCTTTTGCATGTCGAGCTTCGGCGTTTTATTTTCGCCGGCGCTCGACGCTATCTTTTTCGCGACTGCGCGGTGTGTATCCTTCCTGCTCGGGAAGAATTACTGCAAATGGCTTTTTTAGATGGGTCTGCGTGAGGCAGGATGGCTTTGATTAAATTTAAGACTAGTGTGTTGTTTATTCTGGATTAGGGTATGCGTGGTGAAAAATTTATTTGTTTATTGTTTGGCAGAGTCAAGACAAGTTGACGTCGAGATGAATAGAAATTCCTTGGTACTTGGGGCGAGTAAACTATTCGGTAGGAAATTCTCATAAGATAATCTCGAGTCTTCCACTAATACTCTCATAACACTTAAAGTGGTCTTGAGGTTGTCTTGTGAGAACTTCCTCTGAGAGACTGAGCACCATCGTATAACTATTAAAATAATTACTCGTTCCGTGTCCCAGTATCACTTACAGTATAATTACATGTAAATAGTTACGCGCAAATCGTACTTTATCCTTTATGAACTTGATAGAATTTGGAATAAGTTACATAAAGTTTTAAATGAAATGTAAATTTACGTTTTATTTTTATTGCAAGTTTGATACGTTGAGTTCAAAATATTTAAAGAACAATATACACGCACTAGAATTTTTAAGAAAAGCCGTTTATTAACATTAATTAATAGACGTGGAAAATAGTATTTTATATTTCTTTCTATTACGTTTTTAACTATATTGAGCGAAATGTCTTAATAAAATTTATTATATAATACATGTATAGAGAAAATTGCTACATAATGAGGTAAGTTTACTATATGACACTACATTTCAATGCATAGGACAGAAACTATTTAATTTACATATTTTATTCACTCTAAATAAATTCTAAATAAACATTAATAATGTAGCAGGCATAATTAAGAATGATACTTTCTCGTGGTTTGTATAGTAAAAATTATTACATATGTAATTATTAGCATAAGTATAGTAAAATTGTTCTTAAATGAAAAATGTCAATATGTTAAAAATCGTATAAGATTTTTTTCAATATTTGCAATAAATTTTCTATATACCTAATATATCTTTTTCGGTGTAGATTTAACATTTTTTAGTTACATAATATAATTTACTTACGACCTAAAACTTATCATCGATTACCAATGATACATTCAACAATACACCAAAAAGAAAGGATAGCACAAGCTTAATTAGACTAATAATCCACACCGAATAAGACTGCAACCGAAGCCCAACTCCCACGCTTAGAATCTTTGGGAATCCCTTCGTTATCTCAGGCTCTTCCCTCTCTCGAATTGTCGCTGGAACTTGCACATGAAGTGGCTCTCCAAGAAAGCTCCACTCTCTTTTCTTTCACAGCCTCTCTTCTTCTAGGTAGTAGACGGTGAACGACTTTCACGAACGCAACGGCTGCGACGACGAACCGTTCGCTCCCTAAACTGATGGCTCGCGAAAACGGCTGCGTTTCTTTCCAGAGCGACCTTGAGTGCCCAAAAGACAGAGGATTCCGCCGAGACGGGGAGGGTAAATCCTTGCGCGAGGATATCCCCCGGAAGGAGGAGGATGGAGAGAGGATCCACTTGGGACGAAATTTGAAAGAAGCGCTGTTTAAAGTCTTTAAGAAATGGCTTTCCATTTTCTAATGGAGAGAGTCGTTCGGGCTAGGTGTATGTGTAGTGCGCTGTGTTTTATAGGATTAGATATTTTTTTTAAATGTTGCGGTTTAATCAGTGCATTTATTGCTAAATATTAGAACGAAAAATTTTAATATTAAAATAAACCTTTTACTGGCACGTTTTAAAGGTAAATGTTATTCCGACTACAAACTTAACTCATTTCAAATAAAAAAAATTAAAAAAGAAATTGTTTTCTCCATGAGAAAATAATGGAAATATGGTAGTTATAAAAAATTATGATGAGTTTTAAAAGTAGGCTAATAAGCTCACGTAAGCTGAAGAAAAATAGATAAAGTAGTCAAATCTTCTCTACAAGCTTTTCAAGATTATTTTAACATAAATAAGAAGTTTCTAAAACAATAATAATTATTAAATTATTCAACTAAGCTATAGTTCATTTTTATAATTCACAAAACTGACACAATTCATACAATTAATAATCAACGCTTTCGTAATAGTTCAAAACGAAAAACCATTATACATAAATCGAGCATAAACCCAGAAATATTCGCCCTATCCTTCCAGCTTTCCAGCATCTCTTCCGTCTTCCCTGCAGCCCCGTGTATACACAAACCGAGTAAAAAAGTTGGAAGTTCGTAATGGAGTAAGGAGAGCAAAAACAAAGCGAGCGCGCGCGCCGCGGAGGCCGGATAAAAAAGTAACCCCCCGTCGGATAGCCGCGGATTCACACTCGTTCATCGCGAGCACGAACTTGTCGTCGCCAAGATTTATCGGTGTGACTCGCGCGCGCCTTGATTTACAGCCGATAATTAAACCGTCGTAAGGGCGGGGTGGAAACGGAGGGAGGAAAACGGAGAGAAGGCCGCCTAAGTGTACGCGTCTCCAAAAAGTTGGCGGGGGGGAAGCTCGAAGTCGACGCGGTCGAAAACTTGAGCCGTAAGTCAACGAGGCCTAACTCGCACTGCCACTTTAATAAAAGCTTCTCTGCACTGCTTGGCTGCCTGCGCACCAGCAGGAGCGGGCTTGATCTTACGCGTTAAGTATTGTGCGTGCGCGCCTCACTTGGCTTTTTCCTAAGCTTTTTATCTTCCTTACTGATTTAATATTATTTAGATTTCTCGCGCTTGAGGAGTCGGGAGAAAAAATGATACCGTTATGATAATTTGCTCTTTAGTGATATTATGAAAGTTTGAAGGCGTAAAAATGTATTACTTGTTAAAAGAAATTTTAATAAAAATATACTTTATTACCGTTTATGAGCGAAACTTAAAAATTTTAAAAATTCACGATTTCAATTTTCAATGCAATATCATGTAAGTAGATAAAGTCAGATGTTGTAAGATGGGCAGTTTCAGTAAAATGTTAGAGATTTAAAAAATTTTAAAATAAATTCTAAAAGTAAAATTGATCTTTCGTTCTAACAAAAAAAGATTAGCAATTTTCACGATTAGAAAAGGTAGAGGGGAAATCCCTGGAAGCGTATAGAGAGCCAGTCTAGGCGCAATGTTTTCGTGGGCGAGGGCTGCACGCGAGAGAAGGGTTCGTTCGTCTGGGCGCGCGAAAGGCCCGGCGAGCTCTTCCGGAAAATATATTCCAAATAAGATTACAGAAGATCGCGGCTTTCCTCTTTTCGGAGCCGGCGCTCGTACTTCCTTCCTCGCGAGCGCGCGAGCCCTCGAAAAATACAGCCCCGAGACAATCTGCAGAAAATAGCTGAAATTCCGTCGCGGCTCCGCCTCCCTTTAACTCTCTCTCTCTTTCTTCTTCCCTCGCTACTCGTCGCTACTCTCTTTTACTAGACCCTCAACCCGTTTCTTCTTGCGCGCCTTTCTATATTTAACCAAGACACATTCTCATCGATTTTTCAACAATACACTTGCCGGCCCTCGCGCGCGCTCGCGGAACCGCCTTTAATCTTGCACGCCTCTAATTGCTCCGAATCATTGAACGTGCATTTTGCGTAACAGCGGTCTTTTTGTAAGCTTGTAGGAGCTTTTTGGAGTGGTTCTTCTGGCTAGTTGCGTAATATCTCGCTTACCATTTAGTTGCGCGTCTGGTTTTGACTGTAGTTATAAAGGAGTCTATAGAAACTCACCTGAAACAAAGAAAGGAAACGTTTGACTTACTTTTTAGCCTTTCAAAAGACTAGTATTATATTAATAGTATTATGCTAATATAGTATTATATTAATTCTTAATAAATAATATAATGCTACGAAATAGATTTTAATGAATTTTTATGCATATTACTAATAAATTACTTAGCGATAAAATACTTTTGCAGCTTACATTTAGCAAATTTTTGTTAATAGTCAGTTCTCATTAACACGGCTATTATTATTGTTTACAACCCAAAGGCTAGCTTGATCAAGGACTACTTTGAATTTCTAGTGCGTTTCAGCTTAATAGCAACGTGTATAAACAGTTGTTAAAGTTTACATTCACGTTATAGGCTGCTAAAACCGAAAGTAATTGAGGCAGCGGCTCTAATTGCAACACAAATGACGCCAGCCCCATCTTTCGTTAGGCCAGCGCCCGCGCACGCTAGACTCACAAAGTCGTACACGCGAGCTGAAGATAAGAAATGGAAATTTTGCCCTACCCACCTACCTATCTCTCTGGCTCTAACCTCCATTGCCTGAAATTACTTTGGCTGGAGGTGGCTTTCGATGCTGCAATTACACTTGAGTTCAGCTTCCAGGTAAAGGGAATCATTTCTTGCTTAAGTACGTAATGAATTTTTGAATTACGAAAGAATGTCTTCTACGGGTAGATGTGGCTTTGCTAAATTCTATTGTTTCTCTTATTTTATGTATGAGAAGTTACTTTGGGTACTTAATGGTTAAAATTATGCATTTAAATTAAAAATTTTCTTGATTAAAGTGAAAGATATATACATGAAATATAAAATGAATGTTATTACACCCTTAAAATTGGATAGTTCGCGGAGATCGAGACTTTGTCTACTTATTTTCAAAATTATTACACCCTTATCCAAACTCCAACCATTATAACATTTGAATTTGATTGAAATGAACCAATTTGTAAGGAATGTACCAAACAAACGACACTCTATTATATATTTTAAACACATATTCTCTCTATTTCTCCAAGGATTTGTTAAAATACTGATCAAGAAATTTCTCGGGATTGTATTTACAACAAAAAATTTAGTTGGTCGAGTTCAGAATTATGATACAGTCATATACTCTTCATAAATATAGTAAATTTCAAGATGAAAATTAGCCAGGAAAATGTTAAACAAAATGCCTTTGATTCCAAAATGGCGAGGAAACAGCAGCGTGAGGAGCGTCGATTGAATCCGAAAACTAAACCATTAGATCTGACTTTCAAGATAAATCCAAAGAGTAAAAAAAATTTTAAATCAAAAAATGTTATTACACGGACTATAAAACTACAAACTCCCGCCGAAAAGAAAACAGCAGTCGACATGGTCCTCAGTGGGGAAAGTAAAGCAGAACTTGGCAGGAAATTTAATATACCCGAATCTACACTCCGAGGATGGGTAAGAAACGCTGAATTGTTAAGAGCTAACAATTCGTTTTACGATCACCCAGTGGATAGCATTCAAATGCCGGTCGACGCTCTAGAACCTGAAATCATCATTATTGAATAATATTCTGCTTATTATTTTAACCCAAACAATGTATATGTATGCGGATAAGTTTAAATTAGGATTAGTTTAAGAACGAAGAGAAATAAATTTGGAAATAAAAAAGTTTGGAAATATTATAAATTGAATCTCTTTCGCTTAGAGACGCCTGGTTGGGCTCATCAGTAGAATCCAGGCGTCCCCTCTCTAGACAGTTCTTTTAAAAATTAGTAACGGGCCTCACACAGAAGAGTAGGCTGAAAGGATAAGTACTTAGGATGATTTTTCTGCATGCAATCCTAACGACTCCCTCTATCGGGCATGTAGAGAGCTATAAGTCACAGCTACTCCTCCTTTAAAAATCCTAGTACTGCAGACTCCCATAACCTTGACAAGTTAAAAAATCTTTGAAAAATTGCTTTTAGATCTCCGGATGCCTTTGGACTTTACGACAAATAGACCTTCAGACCAAAAATTCTTACCGAACTAGAACTACTGTGTCAACCTAATAAAGTGGACTTCGGAGGCTATACGATGGCTAAAAATGTGTACAAATATGTACAAAAACAGGTCATAAACTTCTCTAGCGTTTTTACTTACAGGCTAATTTATACAGATAATTAAAAATAAATTTTTTCTCAGGATTTAATACATATCTAAGGCCTTAATAATTTAAGAAATTCAAAATTTTATAAAACGCGAAATTAATGTCATTTACTAAAATTATTATTATTGGATAACAATTGAAATTTTAAATTATAAATTTTCAATTATGAATTAATAAAAATCGCTAAACATACTTGCTAATTCGATATCTTTTTAAAGGTAAGCTTCTAGTTAAGATAAGTTTTAATTTTTCAGTATAGTAGCTCAATTGGTGATTCATAAGATCTATTAGATTCTGTATTCAATCTTTCCAAAAAGACAGTGTACCTTCAATTTTTCCTTTAAAATTATATGAAAATTTTAATAACGCACTAGGTGTGATCCAGATTTCCAGAAATTTTATTCAGTATGAATAATCAGGATATTATTATCCGGATTATATATTCTTAATCAATAAATTGAAACATTTTTATTTTTAATTATATAGTTTCGTTTATTTATTATTATTTTGTTTTTTATATAGTACACTGAAGATACATGTGTAAATTAAAAATAATAAAGAAAGTATAATCATTATTCTATAATTAAATGTTCAAAATATTTTCCAGAAAGATTTATCTTTGCAGAAAAAGGTTTCCGTTCGTTAAAAAGCCGTAAATAAAAAAAAGTCGCGTGGAGAAATCGTTGACAGCTCAATTGGTGGTCGCTCCACACCCGTACATCTGGAATCGCACTAAAGCAGGCAGAAACTAAAAATAAAAAAAGAATCCTTCTCTTTCTCACTCGACGGCATCGGTCACTCTCGCGTTAATTAGCTAATGGAAATACCCGATGGCCACAGGCTACGCTGGTGTGAAGTGCTATAGTAGCGATAGGGAGCCTATCAGCGGGAAATTCAAATGTATCGCTCCGAATCATCCTTTCTGCCGGGGGATCAAGCAATAGAGGGAGAAATTCAGCGTACGTGTATGTGTGTGGGTGTGTATGTGTGTTACGCGTAGCGCACCCTTTGCTCGTAATTCACTCTTGTTTTTCTCGATGCAACCCAGCACGCCAGGCCGCGCGGCGGCAACTTTGGAAAACGAGCGTCCGTGAACCTCGAGCTTCTTTCTCTTCCCTCAACTCCGGGCTTGCTTTGACCCTCGATTTTGTAGGCGTCCTCG
The DNA here is from genome assembly GCA_030522685.1 of Eupelmus azureus. Classification (NCBI taxonomy): domain Eukaryota; kingdom Metazoa; phylum Arthropoda; class Insecta; order Hymenoptera; family Eupelmidae; genus Eupelmus; species Eupelmus azureus. The sequence continues at coordinate 10,118 of JAPYZA010006917.1, forward strand.
CGCGGCCAGGGGAAGGTAAGGAAAAAAACGGAACGTGACTTCTCGGTTTACCGAAAAAAGAGAGGAGAAAAATTCCCTCGCTCGGGAGAGAAAGAGAACAGACCGTTCTGACGTACAACGTCTTCGAGAACGTAACCTTATAGTTCCTCTCTCCAACGTGTGTGTGTGAGAGAGAGAGCAAGCTCGCTCTCCTTTCCTAATCGTCGATAAGCTACGACTCGCTGCACTATAAATCACACGCGCGCACCCTCTAGCTGTGTCACGTGGGACCACCGCATGTGGTCTATATCGCATATCTATGAGTTCGCTTATTAATTGTTCCTGAGACTGTTTCCTTTTTTTTCTGTACGCGTCTTTATTGGGATCAAGAAGCCTGCGAGCAGCTTTAAAAATGAAACATTGACTGTCCGTCTGCTGTAATTGATTTGCTTATACTTTCTGGCTCTCCCTTCCTCCTCTGTTCGATTGATTTTTCCTGTTTTCGCTGTTCGATTGATTTTTCCTGTTTTCGGCGCTTTAATAGAAACTTGCAGTAATAGTCATTTGTTATGTGTAAACAAATTGTTATTCAAATCAATGCTACAGTAATATAGCATTGATTTGAATAACACACTTGCTAATGCAGATATCAATTATCAACTGATCCGAAAACATCAAAACTATCCAACACCAAACATTCAATCACGAAACAAAAATAGACAATCCGGCACATACATCAGCCAACGATCACTAGTTTAGCATCGTTAGATAATCACCGACAAACAATCCCAAACGCGCGGCTTCATAAACTCAACAGCGGCAATAAGCATCGGCGCGCTAGATT
>JAPYZA010006918.1:0-10601 GCA_030522685.1 Eupelmus azureus
TGGTACAATATTGATTTAGAACCTACATTTACTCCTGAAAGTTACTTTAAGGATTAAAACCTACATTTTAAACTTTTATAAAGATTAAAATGTAGGTTTCAAACTTTTTACTTCCAGATTTCGCACTTTTGAGTTTAGAGTGTACACTAGAATCATTCGTATTTTTATTCTTATTTATAATAGGCAAAAATCTTGTTTGATCATTCTAAAATACACTTGATATATGGAAAGCTTGGTGTATGAGAAAACCAAACCATTTTTAATAGAGTGATTTCAATATAATTGTCGGTATTTGTGATAAATCAATAATCTAAATTTATTTTTCCTACGTGGATTACGAACTATTCAAATATTATTTATGAAACAAAATATCGTCTTAAAGATTAATTATTTGTTTCTAACACTGTAAGTTTATTTTGCTAGAAGTAGTAAAAATAGATTTTGTCGCCTTGTGCTATGAACCTCCATACATTAATCTTATTTGAGAAGCGTTTATGTGATAATCTGATTGATATTAAGATGAATGTTTCTTTTAGTGATTTGAATTAAATTATTATAGAGTCATCAATAACGCAGTATTTACTACAAACTCAATTGTCATCAATCACGAAGAAGTATATACATATAAGATGTTATATTGATGTTTATTTTATATTGATTAATTTGCTCGCATTACTTGCGATTATAACAATAAAATCAAAGATAATTCGTAGATTTAAATAAAAAGATAAAAATTAATAATGTTTTCTGAAAACAGGATTAAGAAGCCGTCTATTTAATTTTAATTAACTACCTAAAAGATTTAGCTTTGTATTAACTATCATATTAATTATTAAACTTGAAAATGATGAATAATAAAATATTTATTTATTGAAATCTCTCAAAAATATTTCAAATTCAAAGTTTGTTTGTTGGAGAAAGTAAAAAAACATCAAAATTTCGTCTTAATGATACGCAGTTCGAGTAAACACAATATTATTTCGCCCTCACAGCGACGATTCTTCGAGTTAATACCAAGATTAGCATTCTTGATAAAAGCACGGTCCGGAGTTGATTATCAGACTACTTTCTATGAGAATTTATATTTACTACTTTTATTTTTAATCCTTAAAGAAGGACGTTCGCAGTCAATGTTTCTTGATCAATAAAACTTGTTACTCGAAGAGATTGAACTGGAAGTTTTATATTAAATATAGATGTTTTCCTAGTGATCGCTATAATTATTCCCTCTTTTTTATGCTTAAAAACCTTTTTCCAATACTCTTTAGAATAGAATAATAACTCTTACATTACTTTCGCATTTAAGTCATATTGCTACTTTCGCAAAAGACCTCTATTAAAAACCCATACATAGATAAAATTTCACCCACAAATTATCAATTTAAACTTTAATACAATCAAAAACCCGTTCTTCAACTCGCAACCACCTCCTCGAAAATTTTCCAACGCTATCCTCTCAGTAGGTAAAACGCCCACCACTTCGCCAGCATCGCGACGGGGAGAAAGCAATAAAACCGGCGGCCCTAAATCAGCCGTCGCCGGACCGTCTCGCTCCGCGCGGCTTTGGATGAGAGTGGCCACGTAATAAAAATAACAACGCGCGGCAAGCTTAAATATACAGTCGTCGGGGCTCGTCCGATTCGATTAAAGTTTTTCTGACGGGGCGCAGACAAACTGGCTCGATCTCGCGCCTACCACTTTCAGCTGACGCTTTTGTTTTCTCGCTCTAGCGCGTGAAATTGACTATCTCTTTTCTCAAAAATCCTGCGAAAGTCGGATGATTCTGCTTTTTTCCTGGGATTGAATACTATTTTTGATTCGAAAGAAGCGCGGGAGTATTGAGTTGGTGAATGAGTAGTTTGATATTTTGATAATACAATGAAATTGATTCTATAAGAGAAGCGGAGATTGATACTGCAGCTCTTTTTCAATAATGTGAAAACAATTATTTTAATAATATTTGAGTTTTATAAATTGATCAAGTGACAAAGATTTTTGTATATGTAAATTTTTAACAAACTCTATTACTGTTTTACAGTAGTACTAAGAAGGAAACTTTTTTTTCAGAGATAGAAAATCACACTGAGAGGAGAATCTTTGGAAAAATTACAATATTAAACTATATAAATACTTCACAGCAAATTTTAGAAGATAGTAGAGAAAATTTTATAAGGCGAGAATTTTATAATTCCAGCATTGTAATTTTTTCAAAGATCTTTTCTTAATATATTAAACCGCACGCATAATGAAATCACGTATATTACAATGCTTTTTAAATTCTATAACAATTGTTTGCATCAAAGCAACAAAATTTAAACACCCACACCATTATTCTAATCATCACACATTATCATTCCCTAAAACCAAGCCCAAGTAGATCATGTCCAAATCCGGTAAGACACGACGCCCCAAAAAACTCCTCGCACTCATAACGAATCTGCCGTGCTCTAATAACACACTCATACGCAAAAAAAACACGAAAATTATCCAATCAAATAAATCAAGCGTGCAGGCTAAATTGGCTCATTTTTCTCTGGCTCCCGGTAGGCTGCGCCTTGAGAGCCAGTTGACGACAACACGATGACGATGACGCGCAGTACGCGCATAAATGAGGAAACGTGGGCAAATCCCCGAGGACGATCGTCATTTTGGAAATATTTTTTTGGGACATGCGAAGCAGCCGTGACATGATTTTTTCTCACTTCTGCGCAGAATGACGCGAGCGTTCGCTCTTTTATTATTCGCGAAGTTCCTGGGGCGGTGCATTTATTTTGCAGGTTCTCGTGAGGAAGAAAGGCGCAGCTCGGCAGCGTAAATTATAATTGTTTTGGTTGTAAATAAGCCGGTGTTGCACGGGAGAGCTGCGAGTAATAAATAACTCAGGTGATTAGTTTGCTTTTGGGCTTTTATTACCTCCATTATGAAAGTCATTAATTACGCGTCATACTTTCGCCTTGGAAAGAAAAGGTTGGGTAAATGCGTAGTTTTCGAAGTTTATGTATTCTTTATCCAATCGCGAAGTTTCTATAAAAAAGCCGGTGATTTCCAGGAAAAACTTTCCTCTCGCAAGTTTTTAAAGTTTTATATTTTTTTTCCTCTTTATAAATATATCACTTTTTCAACAATCCGACACGATGATAAATTAGAATGAATATTAGATTTCCGCTGTCAACTAGCGAAAACCAGTTCGTTGCCTTTGTCGTTCTCAAAAACAAAACATCACACCCAAAAAAAGAAACAATCAACTTATCCGTTTTTCGGAACTACTCTCCATAAGCGCCATTTAAAAAAAAGTCCATTAACTCGCCGAATCATACTTTCAGAGTAACTGCACTCTACTCCCGAGCGCTTAAGCACCTCTTCTAAAACACTCTTCGATCGTTCGCGCGTTAGCGGCCCATTAGCCCCCGGCAAAAGCTTACTCGTTTCTTAAAACTCCAGCAATACACTCTCTCTCTCGACTCTCCAAATATTGACTCTCTCTCGGCCGATTCCAAAACACCTCCCCGAATATTCCAAGCCCACGCGCTACACCTTCGTTTCCTTCGTACCACTGCGTAAAGCTCCGATCTATTTCAATTCCGGAATTCTAAAAAGTCTCATGGAATTTTCAGTGCAAGTAGCTGCGACCGGCCGAGCGTGAATTTCCACGAGTGCGCCGGGAATAGAACGATGCCGCGCCGGGGCGAATATAACTGCCGAACGGGGAATTATTAAAGAAGGAAACGCGCGGATCGGCTCACAATGGAATTCGCCGTGCAGCGCGCGGACTAAAATGGATCTCGGGGAGCGCGCGAGAGAGAAGTGAAATGTGACGTGTGCGGCCCGGCTGCAGGGACGCCGTTGGCGAGGAGCTATTATTGTTGCCTGCTGGGTGGTGGAGAGGTTGATGTGGGGATTTGGTTGGTGATGGTTGGAAGATTTTTGGGGTTTTTTGTTGAAGATTTTATTGAGGTTTAGTTGGATTGGTATTGGAATAGTTAGATTTTAAATGCTTGGCGAGGCAGTGGACGTCTGAGTAGATATTTGATTGGTTAGGCATTCTTTTTTTTTTAATTTTATTAAATTCTTAACTATGAGCTTATTTAATTTTTCATTTTACCATATGGATGGCTATCATTTTAACTGATTTACATTTTAACATAATGTAAGCTTGTTACATTAATATTTCAATTTGATTGACATCTACATAATGACTTAATTTCAAAAGTTATAATTTTAAATCACATACATACTTTATAAAAATAAATATTTTAACGAAGTTCTATAATTAAAAAAGTATATAAACGAAATAATCAGAATATTATGAAGAATCAGAAAAATATGAATTTATTTTCAATCGATAGTAAATAATTAAATGAAGGAGACTATTAGTTCAATTTTATTATTTAATTTAAAATGAATTCCAGAAAAAGGAAATAAAATTACATAATTACTTCATACAAAGACTGTATTTTTCCAAAATTAACTTATCAACACTTTTAAAACAAAATAATACAAAGATTTAGCGTTTAATTTATAAATCAAAAGATGCGAAATAAAATAAGTCTAATAAACCCCAACAGCAACCAATAAAAATCACCTTCAAACCCATCAACTCAACCAGCCAAGCTCAGGTACAATCCCAAAACCAATCCCACACCTCAACAATACACCTCCCCCCTCCAACCATCAATTGGTTCACCTATCTGGGCCGCCGCTAAAATATTTTACCTGTCACTCTCGCCTGCCAAGCCGGCGGCGGGCCGCATTATGCCTCGTATCGGTCCAGCCGCCTTAAAATCTGGGCCGCGCGCAATCGAGCCTATTCGCAGAAAACGCATAGAGCATGCGGATCTACGCAAGCGCAACGAAAATAAGACGAGCCCCCCTGGGGATGGGTAGAATAATTGCTGGCCAGCTCTTTTATATAGCGCAGCGACCGCGAAGTTTCGCGAAGTTTCGGCTTGCTTGGCGAGGCTTGTGATGGTTTGCGTGACTGTATGACTGTTTGCTTTTAGGAAGATTTCGATGAATGGTTTAAAGCTGGATTGATTGGGTTGTTAAGGTGCTGATTAGGTAATTAGAGTTTTGTGGGAGAATTTTGAGGAGGATGGGAAGTCAAGGTGTTGTTTGGATTTGAATGGGTTTGTATTTTACTAAAAGAGGCTGTATAGCTGCGAAGTTAAAATTAAAGTAGTTGAGGCTTCTACTTTTATTGAAACATTTTTAAGGTCGCATAAATTTGAAGCCAGGAAAAGTTGAGAGATACGCGGTTGAAGTTTATGAGTTAACGGAAACTTGTATTGGGGACGTCTTACTGGACTCGATATGCATCTACTTTTATATATAAAAGTAACTTTATCGATAACTTTCAAACTTTGACCGCGCTTTTTTTAAACGCTGGCTAACTGCATTTATGAAGAAAATGGAATTGTTTGAAAATTCGTTCAACTTCTATTTTTATTTACGTAATAAACTTGCATTTTAAGAAACTTGTCTGTACAGAGTCATTATTTATCCCTCTATTGAAATAAAGAAAGAATTCACTCTTTTATCTAAAAAGCTTATTTGTGTTATACTAGTTCTATGAAACTTATTTAATTTACAAAAAATTATGTATATCGAAAGCGAACTTTTTAAAACTTTTTAAAAGTGAGTCTTAAAATAAATTTGACAAAAACAATCTAAGCAAATACTTGCCAAAAAATGTATTTATGAATCAATAAAATTTTTACTTAAATCAATCCGTACTACTGACAATTAATTTTATCAATTATATAATTACTGTTTCAATAACAAAATAGTACACAAAAATCCAAAAGAAAACGAACTTTCGCAGCAGCATTCGCAAAACTCAACCTTCCACACAACGAGACATTTTTAGCTTTCATCCAACTTCGATCCCCCGCCAGCGTCCACTTCGCGAAATCAGCGCTTTATTTTAGAACCGAAAAAGCGCGCCTTAAACACGTCTGCCCCCCTCCTCCCACCCATTCGGCATAAGCTTACAATACTTACACAGAGAGAGAGAGAAAGAGAGAGCGTGACGCAGAAAGGCTCGATCGATGGCTCATCGGTATAGAGCGGATTCTCCGTTAGTGTTCCATTGTTTGGAAAACGAGCGCTCGAATTCTGACCCCGCGGCCAGCTGCGTCATCGAGCTCTCTAAGTCTCGATTTTCGGCGAAACTCCGGGGGCGAACTTCGAGAAAACAAACGAAGCCGATGAGCGGGTTTCTCCAGATTATAAATTCAGACGATAATAGCGGTGACATTAGCCGTGGAAGAAAGGCAGAGTTTAGGTCACGCGATGGGCTTGTCGAATGAAATAGGGGCTCTAAGTCGCGATCGTTTGGGATGTCGTCGACGTGTTTATAATTGAGCTGGCTGACTAAAATGCGGGAATTTTCTGAGCGTGATTTGATTTATTGGCTTTGGGAGTGTTTTTTAGGAAGTGGAGAATTTGGGTGTTTGGAATTCATTTTTTTGGCAGTTTGTTTTGATTAAACTGAGCAGGAGGCAGTTAATTGGGCACTGCTTCGCGTCGTTAATTAGCTGCTGACAAAACGGTTGGACGATTTTCAGCAGTCATTGGGTATCGAGTACGTAGCACTTTTAAATTATTCAAAAGTTACTTGCAGAGTCAATATTGTGATTGGTTTAGACTGGTCATTATAGCTTTTGGTACTTGCGTCTTTCTTATTGAATACTGTTTGCACGTTAAAGTTGAAGCTCTGAGCATTTGTTTTTACATTCAAAACATTGTACTTAATCAATGCGCAAATATTTAAAAATAATATACCGATTAAAAATATCATTTTATAATATTGTTATTCGTTGTTTTCGCCGAACCCAGCTGCACAGTCGTAGAATTCAGTGGCGAAGGATAGTTCTGGTCGTAGCACTTAACGATTTGTGGTCAATACTCCAGTTATAGTCACGGCCCTGCTGTCCAATATCCGAGGCAGTATCTCAAATAACTAAATAGCGTCGTAAATTCGACAGTAGACGCGTTTGGCTATCGACTGAATAGCACAATTACCGGAGTATTAAAACTACAGGAAATTATTAAAGTGCAAGGTTGCGTTGTATAAAGCAGACGAAGCTGAAATTCTGCGTCACTTTTTTCTTGATATTCTGGAAAATTAATGAACGCTCCATAAGCCCCGCTTCTGGCTATTTATAAAGCGAGAAAAGTAGTTCAACTGTTCGGCGATAAGGCACACAATTAGTTTCAGATCCTTCATTTTTCTCGAACCTCCAGTTGATCAATCATTGTTTCAGCTTGTTTTTAACCAAAAATAGCAAACTCATTAAGAAAATTTCAAATTTTCCTAGAAATCAGCCCGTAAAAAACATCGCATCTCACATCGTGAATATTCTAACCGAAAGCACCTCCAACAAAAACCCATCCCCGAATCAATCCCCCCCCCCCCCCCCCAACATCCAGATATATCCTTGAAACAAAAAAAAAATCGATCCCCTCCGGCGCTACCGAAAATAGACCCAAGTCCATTTGGCCGCAAAAAAGGCGAATCCTCTCCGATATAACCCGTCCCGATAACCCGCAGGATTCTCGGCCCGCATACCAAATGACTATCCAGTTATAGGCCCCTGCATAATTGACCAGGCGCGCGGCGGGCCAATTAGCGCTGTTCGATATTACGCGCGGGAGTTCGGCTCTTTTGCGAGCGTTAATATTTGATGGCTGCGAGCGCGACGGTTCTAAAAATACGCAGGTCGCCGGATCGATACTAGCCGCGTCGCGCCCCATTGTGTGTGTACTGTGAACGCATTGCGAATAAGGTAAAGGTCTGCGGACCGTGACGAAATCGAATGTGGAGATATGTCGGGTGTGATTTGATTAAGGGGTGAAGGGAGATGAGTGTGGTTCAGTGGGTTGTGGTGAAGAGATGCGTGTGGATGGGTGGGGGAAGGGTTGAAAAATAGAGCGGAGGATGGACTATTTGAGGATGTTGGGGGTTGTTTGAGGGAGAGAGGTGGGTTGATCCTTGGTTTTGGATGGCTTTTTGAATGTTTAGTAATTTTTTTCTTGTGCTTTTAAAATTGAAGAATGTTAAATATATTGTTACCATTAACTAGACTGATCTAACGATCGTATTAAGTATAAGAATCTTGTTATTAAATAGTTATAGTTTAATATGACGTAATTTAGCTAAATAATACAAATAATATGAAGTCTCAAAGATCGAAATTTTTACGCGTTGATCTTTTAAAAATTTGCATATAAATGTGTCAAAGAATTAAAATAAAGTATTTTCACAATAATAATAATTTTAAGAACAATGTACAATAATTTGACCTACAAAAAGATGTGGAATCATGCTAATAATTAGTTTTATCGCAAACTAGACTAATACTTCTCAACTTTTAATTGTTTAAAGTAAAAGACTCATACGCAAGGTCAGTTAAAATATATGGGTTGTTTAATTTCATGTGCTTGTGCTAACACTGACTATAAATAGTTTTTCGAGTCATGGCTATTGTTTTTACGTATAAAAACAAAGTTTTCATATCATAATTCAATATTGATTCTTTTCATAGCTCACAACTAACAAAAATAAACATTAATAATGACCTTCCCATAATTGTTCAAAATATCATTTCTCATTGTTTCTGATGCATTCGATAAGTAGAATCGTAGAGGACAGTCTTCGATAATAGTAGACGGCTTACCGTAAATGCTGTAATAGCGTAAGTAGCGAACATGCGATTGCAAAAGAATATTTGCATTAGGCTCATTATCTCATTCCCAGAACCGATATTACTATCTGTAATTTGAGAGGTCCTATATAGAGGAAAAAGTTAAAATGTACTTTTTCCCTCGGTTTTCGGCTGCTAGACATATAGCCTAAAATGGGGCTCGATTTGCATGGAAAACATTAATTAGGTTTGTAACTAAAATAATTTAATCAACGGTGACGTACAGCATAGTTTTAAACCGATAAACGGTGATTATCAGCGAAGCCCACCGTTCATGCAATGGCAGTCCGTATAAGGGGAATTATATTTTATCCGTTTAATTTAGAGAAATCATTTTTTTTTTTAAGATTCAATATAAAAGTTTATTCAAAAAAGATCTTTAATTTGTTTCATAATTATCTTTCTTTTCCTGTATTTTTTAAAATTTTTGTTTCTTTTTTTCAGTTTATTTTTCTCGTTTCCTTGTTTATTTGACAAACTTTCTCCTTCTACAATTCTTTTTACTTGATCCTTTTTCTCAAAACTTTTAATTATATCTCCCACAGGGAAACTTCGAGGTACACAAGATGAATCATCACTTATACACTTTTCGTAGGTATGATAAAACTAGGTAGAGCAAAACTATGTTTCCATTGATTAGTATTAGCTTTTGAAACGAAAATATTGATATAAATTTATTGATTCTTAATGAAGCTCTCTTGAAGCTACTTGCATCAGATAATTTAATATGACTATTGTTAAACTCGAAATCAATCAGTAATTTCAAATTACTTATTAGAACATAGCTTATTATTATCAATAATAGAATATTTTAACCTTTCATTTTAAAATTTAATAAAATATTTTTTCGTTTCAACAGTATGAAAGACTTTCGCTAAGTTAAGAAAAGTAGCAGAAGTTGTTTTACTTTTAATTTAACAAGTCATAAGTTTTTTTATCTATGCAATTGAAGTATTTTTTTTTTTATAAAAATTTAAATGAAAAATGTGATTCTCATAAAAGTAAACTACTGTAAATAAAATTTTAGGGAAAGCTTTTTATTTATTTATAAATTGTACTTGATATTTTGGCTCAACAATATTTAAGCCTACAATAATTGTATTTGTAATTTTTCAAGTGCTAACAATTATTTTTATTGCTCTTATTATTTGTCGAATCACACTTTCATCGTGGCAGCTCAAGAAAAATTACAGGAAAATCATTCTAGCCAAGATGTCGCAGCTCAGTGCCTACTTATTATATATTCTCTAGTAATTACAGGCCAGTAGCTAGAGGCTCGAGCTGCACAGACTCGCTCCTCATCGCGCACACTATCGTCTATCATCAGCTTCTCTTGCACAAAAATAATCGCGTAAGGTGCGATGCACGGTAAAACCGACCGCGCGCTTCCGGGAGTGATGAATACAGCCTTAGTTCGCTGAATCTAAAAATAGAATAGTCGCGTCCGTGTGAAAGGGAAAAAAGGGACGCGTCATGAAACACGTTTTGAAAACGTGCCTGAGGATTTTTTATGATAACAAGTACCGCAAGAAATATCAAAGCATGAGGAGGCTGACCCGTGTACATATGCGTGTGTGTATTTGTAGTAAAGTTTGAGCTGAACAGACGTCATTCGAGGATGAAGCGGTGAGAGTGTTAAGAGCTTAGGCTGATTTTGGAGAAGGGAGCAGGGATGAAGTATAACGATGCTCTTGATTTAAAGTCCACCAGAAATACAATTACAATTCGTGGAACTTTCTTATATATGCAACGCAGAATAAAGATTGCGACGCTGTGAAGCGTCGCCTCCAAAATCCTACGAAACGCGCTGAGCACCGCTGCGTGCGGTAGGCTCACGAGCGGGTCGAGTAGAGCGAGAGAGATAGAGAGCGCGCGCGGGGAAGGGAAACGGAGCAG
>JAPYZA010006919.1:0-10600 GCA_030522685.1 Eupelmus azureus
TGTATCATGTGCCAAATTGCTTCGACATAATCACATAATTTGTCACGTTAAAAATTCAGTGCTTTTATACATTATAGATCATGCTATAAAACACGGATTTTAATACATGTTTTAATACGTATTTATTTTCAGCAAGCATATTTGATAATATTATCATTTGATATCATAAAAGTTGTATAATAGAACTTATAGTTGTATTATATATATATTTGTTTTCTCAATTTTTCCTAATAGCTAAGTTAGAGTCCCTACTGAAAATAAAATAACTTATATGGTACAAGCCTTCACAAATTACACACACTACTACTGAACATTTCCTTCTAGTATGACATTTAAAGAATTTTTCGTTAAGCTTGTCGGGAGGCTCATCTTCTCCCGATGCCATGTTTAGTTTTGTAACTCTTATTTAATTATAGGATTCAAATGAATTCAAAATCGTTGTTGAAATCATCTGAAATCATTTAAAATTATTAATAACCATACCAATTTTACGAAATCATGTTTAGTGAGAAGTCATTGAAATCATTTTTTAATTCATAAGAAATTTAATGAAATCAGTAATCTTTTGTAGCCTTATTTTGTGAACGAATAGCCCCTCGCCCTCGAAAGTCTACATACATTGTCTGACAAGGCTAAGAATTATAACGCAGGGCTAGACATAAAAGCCTACGGTTCGTACACTGTACACGAAAAAGTGTCCCCAGTCATTTACGATTTGACAGACACTGCTGGAAAGATATTCCAGCACGTACATGTACGAGACCTTAAACCATATACTAGCACCGATTAAACAGGTGTGACCTGTGTCAAAGGCTCCGATGGCCGCTAACCCGCCCCGTTTATACCAGTTTCGCCAATGCCTCCAGCATGAGCCAGGGCCCGACTCATTAGATGCTAAATATAGCATCTTTATCGTTAACACGTGGACGAACGTCAAAGATAGCAGCCTCACACCGATGACTAGCCATCATCATCGATACAGCCACCGACGAGCGCCACACTACGCCGAAACCGTTACCGTTAAGTATTAAATTTTTTATACCGTTATACCGATTTACACCACGCTCTCGAAGTTCGCAACCGCGGGCGGCTTCGATTAAGAGTTTTACCCGTTTCCCTGTTTCGCGTTACTGACCGCTAGAGTGAGCCACCGGTAGCTCACTCTCCGAAAAAAGAGGGGAATGCGACAAGCGCCCCTCAGCAACCGCAACCCGGCAGGTCTCGGTACTCTCGCGCAAGTATCGTAGGCGCTGCGCTACCACCGCTCTCGTGCGACCACCGAAGACCGCCGCTACTTAGGCCAGAGCGCGCGGCTTGAGAGGGCAGTCCGTTCGGTGCTCTAACTCGGGTAGCTACTCTCTATCCTGGCGCTCCAGGAAGCGATTGGCCTCCTGACCGATACCCCGGACCATCCTCGCTGTAGCCTCGGTGCTCCATGATACACGGAGACCAGCTCCCCCACGACATGCCTTTCGGCGCTCCGTTGACAAGTCGAGGGGATCTCCCCGCCGTGACGGTTCGCGCCGACCGGGCCGCAGCTAACGAGCACCTGGTGCCCCAGGCCTCTGTAGCCTCGCCATCCTGCATCCCTCCACCACGGCGCTCCGCTGATGAAGAGTGAGGCCGACACCGTTAACACACCTGCCCAATCCGCGTTCCGAACCGTATAGCCACGCCATCGAACGGCGCTCCGTTGATTGTCTGGCTTAACGGCAACTGTATCATTTACCATTGGCGCTTCGTTGTAAATAGAACAGTCGTCTAGCTTCCGATTAGTTTATGTAATTTTGATGTGTCAGGTTGTTACGGAGATTTTCGCGCTCTATTATTATTTATGAAATAAACGTCGAGCTACGATGGCTCGTCTCCGCGAACAATAATTTAATACGTCCAAAACAATCAAAATCCAAACTTTAATGTTACAATTAATCGCGTCAAAATTGATTATTGAGATAGGCAGGGCACTGAGCCGCGTGCCATCGCGCAAGGAGAGGACGGATACAACACTTAACAATTATTAACACGATAAAATCCGAATCAAAAATAATAATTTATTAAAAAACTTACGGCGTTCGCAGATGCCCACAGCACTCGTTAACTCTCTCTCTTTCTCTTCCGAGATCCCGTCCGGATGACACGACGATCAAGGGTGTAGTGGAGAGGTGCCGCTGAAGGTACACGCACTCTCACAAAAAACTACAATTATCACACAAAACACTGACCAAACACGAAATTGCACCAAAGAAGCCGAAGCCCAAACGTAACTATAATTGAGGCGCGTGCCGCCAATCAACTGCCGATAGCGCGCTTCAGCTCCCGCGACGTGAGCGCGACACACTCACACATACATACATACACTCTCGCAGGAGCCAATACAAATATAATAGAGTAATATATTAATTCGGCGTTGCCGATTAATTTGATGCGAGTCGCGCCGTTGCCACTCAGCTGGGCCGCGATCCGTCGGCTGCTTTTCTCAACCTAGACATAAGAAACGAGCATAAGATATAGTTAATAATTCAACTATATCTCTTTCTCGATTCGCTGCCTCTAGGCTTGGAGGCAGAGCAACAATTATCCGTTACAAGGTACATTAAGCAGCGTTCATGTAAACCCGCACACACACGTATTCGCACACCGCTACATGCTAGAGTCGTACATTTGATGTTAATACAGCGCTCTTGTGTTTTTCTTTCAGACCACACACCCAGCAGAGGCTATCTAATTATTTGTATTCTCTATTTAGTTATTAAGATCTATTAATAAATAATTAATTAAACTTAACATCTGTTCAGCCTGATTCATTTACCTAGATCCAGGAAACCTGCTCCTCGATCCTTCCTGGACCTGGAAATCCCTTAATTACAAATTAAGTAGTAATATCGAAAAATATCAAGAAAACGACGTGAAATCGAAGAAAATAACGTAAATAACTGCTGCTGTTGAGGGTTCTGTTCCACCCTTTCCGACTGTAGTTGTTGACCACCTAACTGCCTCTCTTAGACTGGCTAAATTCACTCTTGCCAATTTTGTCTTTCTTCTCCCGGGTTTCTTCGGTGGTACGGTGCGTCCTGCAGTTAGCACTGCTTTGTCCTGCTCTCCGGATCCCCCTGGCGCCGACATTACTGCTTCGCTATCTTTCGCCTGTCCCACTTGTTCCGTCGACTGCGCTCCGTCAGTCCGTCTGTTCGAGTCCAGCGGCGTACTTCCACTCCCAATTTTCGACTACATTTTAGTTCTTCTACGACGTGTCCGATCGGCGGGATCTTCAGTCTCTGATAGTTCCAATAGAGCTGCAGTCTAAAAAAAGAGCTCCTCTCCCAGAATATCCCACTCCGGAAACCATGGGACATCCAAAGCCGGATCAGCTAACTTCAACCCAAACCGCAATAACCGCTCTCTTAACTCTCGCACCGTGCCTTTGGATCTAAGTTGATATTTGTCACACTCTAGTTCTAGTCTAGTTCATTTCGCCCATGACGTCGGAGGTAACGAACGAGACACCTGGCCATCCTGGTCTTCCTCAGCTTCAACATCTTTGATCTATATAACTCTTGCTCCATCTTGACGTACACAACAACTGTAAATCTTCGTGTTAAAACTTCAACTTCTTCGCAGAACTTCTTCAGCCTTAGCCGTTTACGACACGATATACACCCGGAAGACCCTCCCTGGACTAAAACCGAAGAACAACTTCGTGCGTACTGTTCCGAAACTGCTCGTACGAAATTGCGAAGGTGCAGACAAAGGCAAAAATCGGTGGGCAACAAGGGACAAAGGGACCAAAAGAAAACGAAACGGACCAGGGAAAATTTCCAACACTTCTTCCGCTTGCACTCCTGTTGTCCGTAACTTCAATATAAAAATAAAAAAAAATATTTGTAGATTTAATCTGGTGATTACCTTACACAATCCTCCTAGAAATGGGAAAAATAAAAAAAACAATATACGAGAAAAAAAAATAAAATCCACTTGACTAGCCTTTCACTGGACAAGGGGCTAAAGCGCAAAAAAACTCCAATTCAAAAATATTCACAACGCATAAACAATAACAATCAAAATATACGCAAGAGATATGGTAATAAATAGTAATTAAAATATCACCACAATTCTGCTGCTTCTCCTCTCTTTCCAAAATGGCCGACTCGCTACGCTCTTCTCAGCGTCTATTGCGAATTCTATAGATGTAAATAGATTCCGATAGAATTCACTAAGAGTCGGAAATTTAAGCTCGGAAAAGAACAAAAATTTTCTGTTTATTAATTCCCAACAAAAACTAAAAAAACAACTCTAAAATTCAACTCAATGCACTTCCCTTGCAGCTGCAAATCTTACCGACACAATCGCTTTCAAAATCATTACGCGACGATGAGTCCTGTCACGGTCGCCATTTATGATATAGATTTTCGACGCGAAAACGACTAAGGAAATGACCTCGCGCGATCCTAAGCTTTATACAAAGATTTGATTTTAACCCTTCAACTAACTCCAAGGGTTTGCTAACCACTCACTTACCACTTATAATGATTAATCAAAACTCGTCTTTCGGTCGCCATGAAAAACTCCGCCGGACCACTGCAAGCGTTACGCGTAATCAGAATTTACTTACTTTTTCGAACCGGTGCAGCTGCAATTAAAAATGGGAAGGAAATCTCGAAATAAGTACTCACTGTAAAAGGGTTTGGGGGTTTCAGAATAGAGATTATTGTTTTGTTAATATAAACTCCTTGAGTATAAACTTTGTAAAAAAGTGAAATACAAACACAATTGAAAATCGCGATCACGTCTTCACTTACGACAATCTTCTTAATTTCCACAAATCTCCAACTACAATAATCTTCTCAGCGATGCTGTTAACTACCTCTGAATCACTCCAACTTCGACTAACGACTCCAACAAACAAAACTTCAAAAACTACTATTAGAAAAACTACTCTGCAAAATTCTAAAAAACTTCTGCGACTGCTACTAATGCTGCTAGAAATTCAACTGACCTTTTTGACTTTTACCCTGGCGCATTTGTAAATTACTACCAATGCGCCATCTACCCGGTCATTAATTCTAATATCGGCTAATATTCTTCTGCACTGCTTCTATACTGTTAGATCTTCTTTACAATAATCCCGTCGAAAACAACGCCAAACGCTGACAAAAATTGAAAAGAATTGCACCCATATATTCCTTTTTCAAGCAGTGGAAGCGCGCCAGCATTTAATATAATGCTGAACGTTCCAATAAGCTCAAGAGCCAGTAGAGAGAGACAGCAGTAGTAGCGCGCTCTCTCTCTACGGTGCGCTCCCACTCACGCGCCGCGTGACGTCACAGCGCATGCTCGAGTAGGCCGCCGACAGCTTAGTATTCATCGAGCCGGCGGCCAGCGCTTCTCCCTCTCTCTATCGCTGTCGTCGTTGTCTCCCTCTTCTTCGCGCTCGGTGCCCCTCCCTCTCGTGCCTTCAGGCTCGTGCTCTCCTCGGAGACGATGCACGCGCTGTCTCCTCGCGTACGCACACACGCGTACGCCCGGGTATGTGTATGTGGATGTGTGTGTGCGCGTGTCGACGTGCTGCCGGGATGCAAGATGGCGGCGCCCGGGCGAGCACGTGGCCGGAATAGCGAGGTTATACCTCGCACATCAAAAAATTCGGCAAAAGCTAAAACAATTGGTAAGCTCAATTTCATTAATAATGCGACATCGAAATAGCAATCACTTGAACACTAAAAAAGGGATACATAAATATAATTAAATAAAACGGACTGTCAAAACAGTAGAACCATTAAATTGTTTATTATCATTAGAACGGTTAATTCATTCGATTGATAGTTTTTCTTATTTGTTTTACTGACAGTGGATTATATATGTACAAAAAAACACGTGTCAAAATTGGCAGTGGATCATATATGTACAAATTGGAATAACTTTGATGATTTTGACCATATTTGGTACGCAAATGTCATCGGGGTTTCTGAAGTAATCGAAAACTGTAATATTCAGATTTGAGAAATACACTCTGCAATGACCCGAGAGACCCTGAAAAAATTGTTTGTCACATAAAATTGAAAATTAACGTCTTTAACCCGTTTTTTTTAACTCCTTCGGAATTCCATATGCCAAAAACAACCACGGGAATGAAATGAGCTACTGCAAAAACCCCTATATACACTAGTTCTGTATAATTATATGTAGTATTTGCGGTTACCAGTTTTGGCACGAATAGTTATAAATACATTGCCAGTTAAGGGGTTAATGTGTATGTTATGACTCAAAATGAATTGAAATTTTTTTTGTAAAAGATAGTGAAACCAATATTTTTGTGATAATCATTTATATTTATAGACATTTAATTTTTTTATCATACCTCTGATAATTTGAACTGATTTTTAAAAAGTCTATATTTTCATTAAATACATTACACTGAATACGGGTTCGTTCATTATTATTTAAAATAAATTACAAAGTTTTAAATTCAACTAATGTTTGTTTATTCGTAAAAGAAGTTTCATCTAAAATTTCTTGAATATATGCTACTATAGATCTAAAGAAAGTAATTTAATAAACAAAAATATTTAAAAATTATGTAATATTATATTGTGTTTTAACCCTTACATGATACGAGGTACTTAAAAGATCTCTGTATTTTATATAATTCTCTAGAAATAGGTAAATAATTTTGTAAATTATTTAGTATTAGATGAGACTTCAATTTATTTGTTGGATTAGAAGTAGTAATTGTTTACAAAAAAATTCTTTTATTTTCTAAATGTCTAAATGTCTTTGAATTTCATTAGTGCCAACTCTGGTAACAAAGTCTCACGCACTGTGATTGTAGTACACCACGCACGGTCTATTTCCGATTTCTGGTTTAATATTGCTTCACGCATCTGTTGCAATTTCATGATGCAATTTTCATGGATTTCTGCTGGATTATTAATGCATTCATGCAGTTCTGATGTACTTCATTGCTATAAGACTCTACTAGAGAGAGAGAGAGAGAGAGAGAGATAGAAAGAGAAGAGAGGCGGAAGAGAGAGGGAAGATGGAGCGCTATTCCGTGTGCGGCATTGCGAGCGACAGTACGCCTTTTTTCGGTGCGTGAACTTTTGCGATAGCTGTTCGTACGAGTAGAGAGTACGCGGGGAAGCATCTCCAGGACGAGCGAGGAGAGTAGTAGTAGAGCGGACTGCGTCAGAGCTGAGTTCTCGTCAGAAAATTGTGGAGCGACGGGTGGTAACTCAGGACACTGCGCGAGCCTCGACCATCGTTTGAGAGTGAGACAGCATCATCAAGATAGTAATCCCTCTGCATTCAGTCTCCAGTGCTCCAGCTAGTATGTGCCCGCGTTTGTTTTCGAGCCCATGTTCTAGCGATAGTGAATTCGTGTAGTGAAAGAGTCGAGTGAGCTCTCCGGGGTGAGTTAGGTGCCCGCGTGGCCTCAGGGATTTTTGTTCTTCCAAACAAATTTTACACAATTTAGATGCGTTTTCTATCGCGCTATCCAAGCCAGGCCACCGAAAATATGAGCTTGCCAGTATTTTCATGTTCACCATGCCCATGTGCGAACCGTCTAATTGTTCGAGTATCGATACTCGCAATATCTGCGATATAACTACTCTATACCCCCATATAATACAATCGCTTTCTACTGATAACTCAGACTTAATTTTATAATATTTTCTTTCTTCTTCTAACAATTCGTTTGCTGTGTTCGGCCATCCGCATACGAGATACTTTAATATGTTCTTTAGAACCGAATCACGTCTCGTTTCTAATGCGATCTCCTTTTAGTCGATACAAGACAAACCTTCTTTTATATAATATACCGGAGTAAAATCTGCTGTAAATATATCAGTGTTGTCTTCTATTGGTAAACGTGACAAAGCGTCACAATTTCTGTTTGCTTCTGAGCGAATGTATTCTATTTTATACGTAAATCCAGACAAAAAATACGCCCAGCGCTGTAATCTGCTCGCTGCAGTAATCGGTATACCTACCTTCGGACCTAAAATATATTCTAGAGGTTTGTGATCGGTACGTAGTGTGATTTCTCTACCGAATATAAAATCATAAAAACTTGTAAAACCGAATACGATTGCGCTCGCTTCCTTATCAATAATTGCCCTGCTCAATTCTTTTGCTGGAATTCTTTTCGATGCATAAGCGATTGGTTTCTCGGTGCCGTCTCTGTATTGATGAGAGAGAATCACTGTACGACCTTCTCGATCAGATCGAAGTGTGCAAGAACCTCCGGTGAAATCATTTCCGCCTTCACCCAGCGAAACGCGTCATCACAAGCCTTCGCCCATTTAAATTCTTTTTCATTTTTACAATCGTATAAAGGTTTTAATTTATCGGAACGTTTCCCAACAAACGTGCATAAAAATTTATCAAACCTAAACACGATTCTAATTGCTTATGATTTTCCGGTACCGGGGCTTCCACCATAGCTTTGAACTTTGATTTTGACTTGTGTAAACCGTTACTATCTATTACAGAACTTAATGCTCGATACTGTCCTTCATAAATTCGCATTTATCTACACTTAGACGGAAACCGGTTTTTTTCTAAACGACTATATACTTCAATTAAATCATTTAATTGTTCTTTATCTGTTTTCCCGGAAATAAAAATGTTATCGAGATACGCGATTACATAGGATTACATAGATCCCTGTAAGGATTGATTCATTTTATTTTGAAAATCGCCCGGTCCCGATGCCACGCCTTCTGGTAATTTTTTATGTCGAAACAACCCGAGATGTGTTGTTATTGTTAAAAAAAAAACGTAACTTTTCTTCTACTGGTACTTGCATGTATGCGTGCTTTAAATTGAGTTGTGAAAATTTTTTTCCACCTTGTAGTGCTCTGAAAATATCATCGATTGTCGGTAACATTGTTTTGTTAATAATTAAGTACGGATTTATGGTAAGTTTAAAATCACCGCATATACGTATATCGCCGTTGCTTTTGTGTACAGGAACGATCGGTGCCGTCCATTCGCTTGACTCTACTTTCTGCATATGTCCTAATTTTTGTAATCTCGTTAATACTTTTTCGATTTTGTCTTTAGTCGCGTACGGTACGTGCCTCGCTTTCAGAGCACGTGGTTTTACATTTTCTTTCATATAAATTTTCATTTCCTTTCATTTCGCCTGTAAAATAACCTGGCTCGTTGATAAATAATTTACTTAAACGCTGTGTAATTTCGTTGCCTACGTTATCTATTTTCGCTTTTTCAATGCTACAAATTTGTTTTGAATTTGAGCTATTTGCCGTAAGCTTGAGAGGCCATAATCCGAATGGCTTTAGCCATTGCCGCCGGAAGAGCGGTGGATCAGTCCCTGGCATTACAATACATATTAGTGTTTGTTTACAGTTCGACCATACTACATGTAAGTTTTCTAATTGACCTTTCGGTATTAAATCTTTTCCTTAGTAACCACGTAATACAACTTTCGTACTTTTCAATTTTATATCATTAAAAAATTCTTGATCATTTTTTTCCGAGATACCGGTGTAGTAGTTACCGGTGTCAATTTGAAACGAGAAATCTTTAGCATTAATTTTTATTTCAAAAAGTTGTGGTTCTGCCACTGACTCGGTCTTATAAATTTTGTTACTTTGAGTAGCTAATTGAAAAAATCGTTTCGCGAATACAATGAATTAATTTCCTTCAATGAATCTCTATCCGGTACCTCCTCCCGTTCCAAAAATTTTAAATCTGCTCTACTATTTTTGCTTTGATATGGTCTTTTTGTTTACAAAAATTACATGATCTAAACCTATAATAGTAAACTTTCGCTTTATGATTTCGCTTATCGCAACAATAACATGTTACCTGGCTCTTGTCACGACGGCTGCCTCCGTTCGCCGCGACTCCGGTTTTCATGCGTTGCCCGTGATGATCTCTTTCCTTTAGGCTTCTCCCGGTACTGCTGCGATACTTTAAATGCAAAAATTTCTTCTTTTTTTCTTTGTGTTCCAGGGTTCTCGACGATCCAACCGCATTCTTTACCGCTTGCTCATGTGCCATAGCTTCTTCAACTGGTTATCAAACGTTAAATCTTTTTTCTTAAAAAGTTCCACTCTTACGTTATGGTCACCTAGTCCGCGTACAAATTGGTCGCGTATTGCCGTTTTTAACTTCTTGAAATTACAGTGTATTGATAATCTTTTAAGTCTCGCTGCGAAATCGGCGACTGTCTCGGTACTCTCTTGTCTCGCCTGATTAAACAAGCACCTTTCCTTTGAAGTTTTTATTAACATATACGCCTCTTGATCGAACTTCGTAATCAGAGTCGCTGCTTTCTTTTCATCCTTTATGTCCTTTGGCGTAAAATAAGCTTCTAACCTGTCAACGAACGTGTCCCAGTCATCACTTTTCAGGCAGAATTGTAACTTTGGATCTGCCATTTCGTCTACAGAGCTTTTGGAACTGGCGCTGGAACTATTTTTCGTCGTTTACTGATGCCACCAGTATCACGTTTTCGGCCTTCTCGCTACTCACACTGACGCAGGACGGAGCGCTCGGGGTTTCGCCGCGAGACGATCGAAGAGCGGCTGCGTCAAAGCACCCTATGTGCCTGATGTCCTTGCTGCTGAAGGTC
>JAPYZA010006920.1:0-12969 GCA_030522685.1 Eupelmus azureus
AGAGAGAGAGAGAGAGAGGCAGAGCGGCGAATGCTCGTCTCAGGGCCCTCTCTCTCTCTTCCTCATGAATGGAGAAGGAGCAGGCAGAGAGAAGGAAAAGGACGGAGAGAAATGGAAGAAGTATCGTGCTCCTCGTTGGTCGTGCCCCGCTCTTTCTTCCTATATACCCGCGTGTGAGCTAAGCTCGAACAAAGGAGCGGGCGAACAAGAAAGGATCTCATTTTTAGGAGGCCGAAATCCCCGACGACGTCTGCGGCCGACTCTCCTCGCCTGCTCGGGCGCGCGCACCACCTTTTTTTCACTTTCCAACGAGGTCCCGCACACGCGCGTGCACCTACCAAATACTATAGAGACAGTGTTTCGACAATGCTCCTCCTTCATTATTTCGAATCTTTCACCCCCTTTTCTCCTTTCGCTCGCGTGTTCCGCTCTCTTTCTCTCTCTCTCTCTCTCCTGGGCCGCCTCGTTTTTTTCAATTTCCGAGCTCTGCTCTCGTGGCTGAAAAAAGGGAGCTGCTGCAGCTCTCGCCGTAGACGTAGCTCGCGTGCGCACGGCCAAGCGCAAAAAATGCCTGTCTATGTATGTACACAACCATGTCGTGTGCGTGTCCGTGTGCATATGCGAGAGTCTGCGCGCACGCGAAGAAAGAAGAAGGGTAAGGAAGAGCGAGAGAAACGGCGAGGAAAATAAAAACGTGAACTATTTTTAAACACGACTCGGAGACGTCTACGACGACGAGAGGGCAACTTGAGCCTCACTCTAAAATCTCGTGCTAGCGCTGCGCGCCAGGACTCGAGGAGGAAATTTAACGATTTCAAACTTAAACTGAGCGTTCTCGTTTTGACATTTCTACGGGCTCTCCCGCGGGCCGGTTTTCAGCTTCTCTGTTCGCGCCTAAACATGTTTACAAGGTCGAGGGCTGATTTTGGAGTTAACAATTTTCGAGACAGTTCGCGTGCGAACTTGGAATTTTGCTGTAATGAGCGGTTTTTGCGAATGACGCTTTTCTCCTGCGCACGCGCTTGTCGGGTAATAAGCAGGCGTTTTTCAAATTACTGCTACGATTGCACTTCACTGCTCTCTGCATATATAATTTACCAGCATAATTTCGAAACTCTAATTTGATTCGCGCGTATAAGAATAATAAAAAAAAATATGATTTAGAATAAATCAGTGTACGAGCGCGCCCGGAGCGGTATAATTAAACAAAAAAAGAAAAAAAAATTAGTTTCACGAAATAAAAATTGCGTCGAGAGGGCGTGAAGTCTCTAAAAAAAAGGGAGCCTAGAGGAGAGAGCGTGCACTAGCTCGGTGGGTGTGCGCGTAAAAAAGGGAAGTTGGAATAAGGAAGCGAAAGTAAAAAATAAAGCTACTTTCCTTGCGGGCGCGAGGTTTGCGGGGGGCAGGTGAGAAAACGCGCGCCGAACAGTAATTAAAATTGATTTGACGCAATTAAAATTAATGAAGCGACGTTCGCGGCGAGCTCGCGCGCAGGCTGCTTGATAGGCGCGCCCTCGCACCCCGGCTATTAACGGAAAATATGCATGCGCGCTGCGGGGGCGAGACGCGTCGAGTAGATGAGTGCATGGCGTAGCAGCAGCAGCAGCAGCAGCGGTGGTGGTGGTTGGATGATATATAAAAGCCGTATAGGCGCAGGGGGGTGAGAAAGAGAGAGAGAGAAAAAAAGGGTGTAGCGAGAGAGAAAAATCCACGAGCTGCCTTATCGCATCTCCGGGGCGCTACATGCTGCAGAGAGTTGGTATACCGCAAGCTCGGGGGCCCCGCAAGTTTTTTCACGAATGTGTCTCGCAGTCTCTGGCAAGCCCGAGCTGCCGCTGCGCTGTTATGCTTTTTTTCATCCTTATTTGCAGCTTGCACATCTCTCCCTGGAACTTTTTTGCTTTTCTCTCGTTCGCGCATCTCCACTCTCCAGCTCCTTTTTTTATTCTCGCTTGTTTCTATGTGCCAACTTGCGCCCAGGCAGGAAGGGGATAGAGAGAGCTGCACTTTTTTCGGTCGAATTCTCGCAAGCCCCCATTCGCGCGCGATTTTTCGGATGCTCGCGAGAGAGAACCGTGGATGCATCCCGATGATGAGAAAAGCGCGCGCGCACTCTGAAAAAGACGAAAAACAAGCAGGAGCCATTCAATTGGCTGGAATCGTGCGAGCGCGTAGAGCAGAAAGCGAGCTACTCGCGCCCGCGCGCGTTCCAATTTATCTAAAACGTTTTGCGCTGCTCTTTCTATGCAGCGCCGGATTTAATTTGCCGGCAGTCCGCACCGAATTAAACATGCCGCAGCTCCCGCGGTTTCCGATACAATGACGGAGCCGAGAATCGCGCATATACAAACAAGCCCGCTGACGAGCTATATCCTTGCACGTGTATATGAATTGCCTCCGCTCGACTCGTCTCCAGCGCAGTTTTTTTAAAGACAGCAGCTTTTTCAGCGTTTTTCATCAATGCGACACACACACAAAAGATCACGCGAGGCGCGATGAATTATTATCCAGAAACTACGGGGCCCGGCGAGCTGCTCGCTCGCGCGACTGGATACCGTCTATACGAGCTCATAAATCCTTGCCTATAACGCGCGCGACGCGCGCACCTCACGTAGGGAATATATCTGCGCGCGTGGCCAAGAAAAAAAGGCTCAACAAGACGCCTGTATACTTCATTAATAAGTGTCTGCCCGGCTGGAGATTTTCGCTCCGTAATATAGTCCCCTCCTCGAGTTATTCGTACGCTCGCGTCGGCCGTTTTTATATGCGAGCGTTGGCGATGTCAGTGGGTATATACAGACTTTTCGGATATTTAGTATTTTTTTTGCATTTAAATTTTTAAAATCAGTGTGCCGTGCAATTATTTCCGACATCAATTGCAAAGTTCATTAAAAGCGTCAATGCAACGACTTGTATACTAAAGACAATTTTGAAAAGTTTTTTCAGATTCAGATCTTTTCAGGAAAGTAGGATTTCGGTAAATAAAGACTCCTCGCAAACAGCCGAGTAGACACATGTGAAATGCATGCGACGCGTGAAGAAAAAAAAGCGAAAAAAAATTTGAAAAAGTAAAGTTTTTCCAGACTAGAATTTATACAGCAGGTACGGACACTCATCTCCGGCGTATACACACACACTTAAGAAAGAAAAAAAAAAAAAAAAAAGAAGAAGCCAAGAGGCATTCGCGCGCGCGCACCTTGTATAACATTATTTATATTGTAGCTTGTTAGAAGGTCGAAAGAGGCCACGCGCGAAGGAAAGAGACAGAGAAAAAGAATAAGATAGCGTGTATAATCCGCAACAAGAGTGAGGCAGAAAATAGAGGTAAAAGAGATACAGAGAGAAAAAGGGGAAGAGAGAGGGAGAGGAGAGGGAGAGAGGCGTAAGGAACGACGGAGAAACAGGAACCTGAGAGGCTCGGGAGAGAGAGAAAGAAAAAGATCCGAAGGAGCCTAAGGAAGAGTCAGAGCTAGTATAGAATCCTGATTAAAAAGAAACGATAAGGCTATGAAATAAGAATTAAAGAACGCGCCTAATTAACATATGATTTGAGTTTATTGCTTTTTTCCACACGACCTTCGCAAATCTTAGATATTACCCTATAAACATTTGAAATTATAACTCCTATTCTCCAATATATTAAAATTCTCTTGAGAAAGCTTAGTTTGATAGTTTTTAAAATCCGGCTATCTCGAAAAGTGTTGGGTGGCTAAAAATCACCGGTTGTTTGCCGACGATACGAAAATGTTTATCGAAATCCTTCGGTGTCAAATGTCAGCTTGAAACGGGATGTTTCCTTTCGATTCGATTAAAAGTATATAGTTACAAAACAGCTAAAGATCCTCAGCACGTGCAATTATCAAAAGAAGGCATATTTGAGGCGCATAACTGCGTCCATTACAAATACATAGAATTTATGTACTTCTATACTCGTAAAACTACGTAGAGAAACAAAAAAATCTAACAAATATTGCTTGTCATTTGTTGGAGAGATAGAGCCTAGTGACGCAAATGCAGCAAGCTATAATCTGGCCAGGCTCTCGGAGAGAAGAAAACGATGGGCTGGCGAAGAGCGTATTTTTTATTTGCCAGTGTATCGAGGCAGCTTGTAAAGAAGCGGATAGGGGGGGGGGGGAAGAGATTGATAAAGAGTGGAGGAGGCGCGAAAGCGAGACTACGTATCGTATAGTGTATAGTGTAGTCGAAGGTGCAGGCAGGCAGGCAGACTGCATGCACACGTAGCTTGAGAAAGAGAGAGAACGAGCCTGAGCGAGAGAGAGAGAGAGAAATGAAAGAGGTAAGCAAGAGGGGGAGAGGGCCAAGCAGGCGCAGGCTAGCAGCTCAGGTGCAGGAGGGAACGAGGAGCCAAGCACAGCGCGAGGGTAAGCCAAGAAGAAAAAGAAGAACAAGAACAAGACGCGAACGAGGAGGAGGAGGAGGAGAAGGAGGCGAAGGGAGAGAGAGGGAGAGGAGAGGTCGGGGCTCTACATTCCTGAGGTTTGGTCTTCCCTCTGTCCGGCTCTCTCTCTCTCTCTCGCTGCTGGCTCGTTTTCCTTCTACTTCAACTCGTCCCTTCGAGGCGAATAGAAAAAGCTTCTTTTCTCTCTCTCTTTTCCATGGTGCAGAGTCATTCTTTCTGTTTTTTTATTCGGTGGGTCAGACCAGGCTCTGCTAGCCTCTCGTCGTCGCAAGCGCAGACTGCGCACATGCATAGAGAGACGACGATGCGGAGAAAAGGCGCGAGCGCATGTTTTTCTCTCATATTGTGCAGCACTCTATAAGTGCAGACGAGCGCACCACTGCAGCGGCGATGCAAGCCAACTCGTACAACTGACTACTAGCTCCCATTCGCTCGATTCTCAACTCTTTCTCTCTCCCTTTCTCTCGTTCTGCGTATATACCAACCTGTGTGTACATCTCCCTCGATACCTACGTATTTTCACTCTCATCTATCCCCGTGCGTATATATCGTCGGCATTGCACATCCCCTGCACTTATCCATTCACGCTTTTCTGAGCCTTTTCTTCTCCTGCCTTTTCTTTTCCCCTTTTTTTCTATCTCAAACCACAATCTCTTCTTGCCGCGTGTTTGTCTTTTTTTCTCAATAGCCAGCCGTCATCTTTTCTCTTTTTAACTACTGTAAACAAGAGCTGAAATACTACTCCTTCCTTCCTTTCTCTTAATGAATTGCTCATTCAATCGTAATGAACTTTTTCAACAGCTTCTTTACAGTTATATATATATTATTATTGAATAATCATTGTGCTGCCTTGAGTATCGCGCATAAAAAGCAAAACAGCAATCCGGACTCCCTTTTTTCAATCATTCCACATTCATAACGTCATGTTTCCGTGATTAAAGACGTGTCCAACCGAGTCTCCAATTTGAAACTCTTAATCTAACATTCTGATCAAACGAACAACTACGATCTTCCCAAAAGATCCGATACAAAACCCAGCGCGAAGCCCAGACGATCGTTTTCCACAGTCTCTTTTCGGTATCTCTACTCACATACACACAAGCAGCGCACCGCAGTCGTGTCCGCATGGCACCGGTCATTTATCCTCGCCAAGTGTCCATCGGTGCCGTGCCTTATTCTTTTTTCTCTCTCCTCTCTACATAAGTATAGTCCCTCCGAGCGCACTGCTATCTCTTTATCTCGCTATCCATCTCGCTTTCTCGGCTCCCCTATGCTCTTACTCTCTTTCTCTCCGGCGCGCACAAATATTATTCCTTACGCAGATTCCGAGGCGCATAGTTCCGAGGCCTCGGCCTCTCCGCAGCG
The DNA here is from genome assembly GCA_030522685.1 of Eupelmus azureus. NCBI lineage: Eukaryota > Metazoa > Arthropoda > Insecta > Hymenoptera > Eupelmidae > Eupelmus > Eupelmus azureus. The sequence goes on from JAPYZA010006920.1 coordinate 5,786, forward strand.
TACAGACCGCAAAAGAGAGCCGAAGAAACCGCGCGCGCGGCCCGTTCAGACTCTCCTTATTCCGCTGTGGCGCTCGTTCCTTCGGCCGCAGAAAACCACGACGGCGACGAGACGCAGGACGCGTACAGCTGTATATGTTGCTCAACTTTTGTCTTGCCAGTCTAGCTTTTCTTCTGGGGGCCCCTCTTGTTCTGCTCTCCTTTTTTCTTCTATTATTTTCCCATTTTGCGTTTTTTTTTTTTTTTTTTTTTTTCTAGCTCACGCTTTTTTTGTCACGCTAATTCACCTTTTCTCGTCTCGTATTGTGTGCTTTGGTTTTTTTTTCTTCATTACGTCGAGAGGCCCTTTTATCGCATTCTTTCCATTGTCTCGCGCCGACGACGCGCCGTTTGTTTTTCTATTTTCTATTCATGCGGATAATATTTCGATTTGGACAGACATATTTTTTGAGTTCGATCATCGTAGTTCTGTATACTTTTTCTCGTTTTGTATTGTTCCTAAAAGCTTGAATTTGCGACTGTCCTGCCTATTGTCATTATTTTTTATTTTAATAAATCGGAAAATTGATAAAAATAGTATAATAGATTTCATTTAATCTTGTACCATAACATCTTAAATCCTAAAAATATTAAAGATTATGTAAACTATGAAATGATGCTTTTTTAGAAAGATCATTTCTGCAAGAAAACCATTAGAACTATAAGCTAGCATTATGGTTAAATAATTAAGGTTATTAATAAATCTTATTTAATTATAATAAGGTTGAGCCAACTGTCATGCTTTACTAAATACTATCGAAAAATATTAAAATTTAAAATTAATGATTGTTTTAGGATAATTTTTTGTAAATATTTTTTGTGGAATTTATATTTGCTAATATTTATTATTCACTGCATAATTTGTTGAATTTCTAATATGGTTTTTAAATTGTCTTAATTTACGATTTGTAACATTAAAAAAAGCAGAAATATTTTATGTGATATTTTAGATGGTTTGATTTACAAAAAGACAATAGATATTCATTCTGAACTATCCATACGTTCTATAGCTTAATATTTTCCCAGTATTGAGATAAACGTTTCCTTTCAAATGATTCATCAGAAGATTTATAAGTACTATTGAAGAGAAATTGCTACTAGAGATATAGCTGTGTATAGTGTAACAACGCCAATTGTCTTGGATACAATTCAGCTTGAAATGAGGTTCTTGATAAAGTTCGATATAATAGAAAACAAAAGTAATTTTTGTGTCCTACAATCACCGTTCACGTCTATAAAATTAACAATAAACATTTATGCTTCACTTATAAAAAAAAAGAAAATAGCTAATTACACATAATAAAAAATAAATCTAATTTAACGAAAATCACAGTAAAAAAAAGCAAGTATATTCAAACCGCAAATTAAAACTTAAACCCCTGCCGTTTACCAGAACACGTGAAAATCGCCTTAGCCGGTTAAAAACCTCGGCGTACGAAAACTATTGGGTGAAGTTCAACAGAGGCGATTCGCATGTTAAACAATGCGAGTCGTGAAAGCAACAAGGGATAAACTTGTCAGCGGGAAGCTAAAAAAGTGCAGACGGGGATGAAGTAGCGCGCCTCGTGTGAACCGATGTATAAACGACGTCGGACGCACTCCGCTGAATTACACGCGTGGGCAGGGGGACTGCGCGCACTGAAAGCCATGTGAATCAGCGACGAAAGTGTACGTGCGACTTATCGGGCAAAAAAGTGGATTCTTTCCTCTCGGAGTCGAAATAATGATTGCGACCCTCTCGGCACGCGCAATCTAATCTCCAGACGCGCGCAAAGCTTTAGCCCTTGGGGACATCCGTTTCGCTTTTATCGGGCTTTCCTTCTCTCTTACTTTCATCAGCGAGTCGCGATCTTGACGGCTCTGTCTGTTTTATTTTAAAGCTCTGCTCTGCGAGAGTGAGAGTTATTCCCTTTGAGTCTCTATAGACTGTTATAAGCGCGTCGATCGGATGATGTGGGAGTTATTCTGGATATTACTTTTATTGAAGTTAGAGAACGCAGTGTTAAAATAAGTACGGAAACTGTTTTATACTTTAAAAGAAAATCGGAAAATGGTGTGGAAATTTTACATTCTCATTTTCAAGCGTTCGAAGGCTTTTCAGAAGCTGCATTTGTATACTCGAGGCATAAAAATGTTATTTAAGGAAGTCGGGAAGACAGCTCTAAACGCAGGCTCGTATTCAAATGTTCAGGCAAGGGCCGTTTATTTTCCGCTTTTGTCCATGTCTCAATAGTTTTTGTCCCTCTTGGCGTAGTTGGCATCCTCGCCTCTATTTCTCGGGGCGCGTACGAGCTGTCTCTTTTTAAAGCCGATAAACACGTGGCATCTGGCAGATATAATTAGTGACTGGGTGCGCGCGCCTGCGATCGTAAAGGCGCGCTTTGCCCTTTGATGTCGCGCGCGCAGAGATACGCCAGAGGGACGCGAGGAACGTCCGGGAAAAATCTGAAGCCCGCTCGTCTTCGCGAAGCGTCGATCATCGATTTTCTTCCCCCTTATCTGTCTCTCGACGGCTGTTCCTTCTTTAACCTTCGGCTTCTTTTATCAGATTCTTTGAAAAAATCGGCGGAACGAGCGCGTTCCTTTTCTTTGCTCTAAATAAATCGCTTGTTAAACGGCTCGTCAAGTGAACATTTAGCCTCGGGAATCAAATCTTTTTATTTCGAGAGCAATCTCAAGTCGGCACAACGATTACACTTCATTCAAGAGCGGAAAGAACCTGTCGGATCGTTCGTGTTATCAGCGTTTCGAAAAGCGAGCCGTTAAAGAAAGGCCATGAAAGCCGCGCTCGCGAACTTCATTTCTTGAATGTGCCTTGGGAAAATAAGGAAACGGGGAAATAAAGCCGGAGAAAGAGGCAGAAACGAGCGAGAGGAGGAGAAAAACATCGGTGGAGGAAAAAAAAAGAAAGCAGGCTTGCAAAGGAGCGATTCCCATGGCCCCGGGGTATGAGCTTGGCCCGAGCTAGCGCTATTGAGTCGAAAAGTACGTCGAACTGAAAGAGGATCGAGAGGGGAGAAAACGAGAGAGAGAGAGAGAGAGAGGCTGCGAGACTCAGAGACATCACACGGGAATATTCGCTCTTTCTCTCCTTTTTTCCGATCTCTTTTCCTCTCTCATCTAGAGCGCTGATCCAGCTCTATATCTAGCCTCTGTCTCTGTGAGCGTAGGTGCACGTATACAGAATCTTTATTCACGAGGAAAATATAGAGCCACGCGAATCCCGATCGGATGATTCGTTGCTCAGCCTTCGGGGCTCGACTTTTGCGATCCGAGAGCCGTGTGCCTTTTTTTCATTCTCTTTTCCTCCACGAGCCTGGCCCCCTTACTTTTTCTTCAGAGACATGATAAAAAGTATAGTCAGTTTCTTTGCCCCCCTCATGTCTGTCCAAGGAAATCGAAGCTTTTTTCGTTTCACGCTAGAGCAGCGAAATGTATATTTTTATATTCTTTATGCGAGTTTTCGTTTCCGAGACCCCACGGGCAGCGCGTTTGTTATTAGCAAGTTTGCAGCCGTTACACGCTGGTGGGGTCGGCTACGTCGACTTTAGAAAGCGAGCGATTTACATTGAATTATTTATGATGCCGTTATATTAACGTTCAATTGATCGATGGGTATGGAATTCGCGTTCGAGTTAGCTGGACGAACAAGATTTTTATCGTTACTTTCGCAAATGTTAAATCTTCATGCTAATTTTTTTTTTTTTTTTAATAATGCACATTAGCTTTTTAACCGATCGCTGAATCGGTAAAAAGTTTTTTATGAATCAACTTATGCATATTAGCTTTAATTAAATGAGCAAATATGATCTTGGATTTATTAAATATTTGATTTTATTGAGGATACTACCTAGTTATTAAAACTTTATGAAACATTTGATATATAATAGTGATGGTTTTGAGATAAACGATTGACTATTATCAATTTAATCTCAAATCAATGTAGTATTAGCTTTTTATTATCTAATGATACGATAACCAGCCTGCAAAGTATAAATCATAAGTGCCTTGCTTGCCTTGCATTTATCATAAATTAAACTAATAATTATTTATAACTTACAATGAAGAGGATTAAACTGTTAATTTGAAATGCTACACTTTATAAATACTTTATAAACGTAAGCCATGAAATTATCCAATATAAATATGTAATAGTATATTTTTTAACTTTTATATCCTGTCTCATGCAATTATCTTTAATAAAAACAAACTAAAATATTCAACAAGTTGAGCAAAGTTCTCCAGGTAAAATACAACGGAGGTTACTTAATAACTTTTCAGAAATGCACACAATCGTGAGTAAAGCAGCCAGCTTATCAGAGGGAAATAAGATAAAACGGGATAAAAGCGCTCTCGACTGCTTATCAGTCGGAAAAATCGGATTTTCTTCTTTAGACAGCCGGGAGTAAAACGTAAACACGAGATAATGCAGACCGCCAGCCTCGTAAAATATGAATATTACCCGATACACAAACCAGCGCAAAGTGAATAGATATCCGTTTATTATTTATTTCCGTTCCGAGTATAACTATCCCAGCTCTCGCGCGGCTGCAGCGCGCGCGCGCTCACAATGAAAACGTAAACAAAGTGCAATAACACGCGGGTATAAAAAGCATCGCTGGAACCGAGCACAAAGAAAGAAATGTATAATACACGCATATATAGAAAAGCGGAGAGGAGCGAGAAAGCGCGAGAATAATCATCGAGTGGAGTGTGCGGCGAGAGGTCAAGTCGCGGCGAAGTGGCTTATGTAGTAGGTGTGTACTCACCATTGCTGAGGCCGACGACGATGCTGCAGCAGAGCAGGCAGAGCGCGGCGACGAGTATCGCCATGGCCCTTCCCTCCGGCTCTCTCCTCAGATTGGTCTGGCTAAATCGCGCCCGGCCAGCTCGTCCTCAGCGAACGGCATCTTTCCCGCGTGCACATTGGCCAGGCCGGCTCTCTTCTCTTCTCTTTCTCTCTCTCTCTGCGCGTCGCTTTCTTCTCGACGGCTTCTGTACTCTCTCTCTCTCTCTCTCCTTCTCCCGCTTAGCTTTTTATGCTTCTCCTCTTCTCGCTCGCACTTCCACGCACGATAGCAGCAGCAGCCAGTGCGAAAGATATCAGACGGCTATATTACACACATCCTGGCGTCGTCTCCCTCGGCGAGCTCGAGAGATCTCTTCGTGCCCGCGCAGCGCGTGCAGCAGCAACGTCTACTCGTGCGAGATTCTTTCTCTCTCCGCGAGGGAGGAGGCGTTGAGCGAGAGAGACGCTCTCTCTCTCTCTCTACTTGAGCGGCCCGCGTTTTCCCGGAACTCTCAAACAACGCGCGCACTTTACGGATTATATTCGCGCTTGGCGCCGATTCGAGCGAGGAGAGATGGCTTCTCTCTCTCTCTCAAAATTCCGCGCTTTATTGTTGCTCTGGAGCTGGGCGAGTAGCTCGCGGCTGCCCCTGCGGAAGCGGCAGCGACACACACACACAACCTGTGCGTTGTGAGCGCTCAGAGCGTACGACTCGGACTGACTCTCTTTCTCTCTCTTGCTCTGTGGGGAGCTCAGGAGCTGTTTGTTGTCGCGTTGCTCTCTATACAGCCACCGATGCTGCTGCTGCTACAGCTTGGAGTACTACTGCGCGATCCAGCGCTGTTCCGAGCACACGGGGCATTAAATACGCTTGCGAGCGCTTTTATCGGAGGCTGGTAACTTTCTATTTTTGTACTTTTCTACTGTTAGTAAAATCGCAGACTATAATTTTTTAAATGTTGCTATTATTATAAATATATGTGAATTATTTTCTTATTTCAATTTTTATATGAATAAAAGTTATTAATTAGGAAATTGCTCACATCAGTTTATGATACATAGTCATCTATACGAAAAACCTATTATTTCTTTACGATTGCCTTTTGATCCTGTTGCTTATTTAATTTTTTTTTATTATTTGCTTATTTAAAAAAATATCAACTCGATTTATTTTTAAACTAAAAAGCTGTATGAAATAGTGAATTACACATCAGAAAAGGAAAAGTAAAGATTGTCTCAAATTATATTCAAATTTTCACTCGAGGCAAAGACGAGGAATTTTATTTACTTACGTGGTGTATATACGATTTTTTTCACTGCGCGTACAGTGGATGTTTTACTACCCACGGAGATGACCTTAAATAGCTATTTTACATGCATTATGTAAAAAAATACTAATGTTGTTAACATTCTCAGATCTCCTTCTCAGGTTTCGTCTACATTGGTGACTCTTACTTGCCTTGGAGACACTACTTTTGTTTATACTTAATTGATACAATAATAAATTATATCTATCTATCAATCTACTCGTCTCTCTATATTAATATAATTGATTAGTATTAAATTTTAATAACATATTTGTCAATACGAAAATTGACTTTTAAATCAAAAATGTTAATGCACAGTTACATTGGTTAAAAGTTACATCCGATTCAATTGTATCTCAATATAAGAATGCTGTCAATGAATCGATATATTGACACGTTACTTGCTCCAAATTAATTTTTCTTTTCTATATGTATAATATATAGTTTATGAATAAAATAAGTTTATATATATTATATTACATATTCTTTTCTGAATTATCGACAACTCCATTAATAATTACAAAAATTATACATTTTCTCTTATTTCTGAAATCCTGTATTAGCTGCTATTAATATTTTTATATCAACACAATCATAATAAAATAACAATGTTTATGCACTTTGCATCACAGATAAAAAAGATAGCATTACCTACATCTCCCATACATTTTCATGTGTTTTAGTATAAAACATGTATACACACATCTGTAGATGTAGAGAAATGTACGAAATATCCTTGAATGAAAATTTTATTTTTATATTATTCACCTTAGATTATTTTAAAAAAAGTGGTTACAAATGCCAGATGCAACACCAAATTTGAATATTCTATAAATTCCGTTCACTGTTGACAATATTGTTTGTCTATGGATCTGATAACGTATTAAAAATAAAAATAAGCTTATTTTTTACTTAAGGGAATGTGAAAGGGTCGAATAGACGTCTCTACGAAAAATTATACGGAAATCCAAAAAATATCTCGTAAACATTAATTAGATCAGCTGAGAAAATTTTTTTACTAACGTTTGAATGTTTTACATGAAAGTTACA
>JAPYZA010006921.1:0-11544 GCA_030522685.1 Eupelmus azureus
GGGGGTAGTTTAGAATCACCCCTTGAGTTCTGAAACTATGCCAGCTTATAGTGCGTTCCGAGATAAAAATTATGAGACCAGAATCGCCTGTGTAGCTCAGTTTGAACAAACTTATGCGATTTCCCGCTAGCTTAAATCGTTTTTTTAAATTTTTGCGGGATGATTCGATGTTGGGGGTGGCTGAAAATTATATCGAGTGGTTATTAATCATAATTGAGCATTTTGCGACGATTGACAGGCTATTATGTGATTTTGCTTCGATTTTCCCACGATTTTTTGATTTTTATTATATTTGGGGGGGGGGGGTAGTTTAGAATCACCCCTTGAGTTCTGAAACTATGCCAGCTTATAGTGCGTTCCGAGATAAAAATTATGAGACCAGAATCGCCTGTGTNNNGGGGGTAGTTTAGAATCACCCCTTGAGTTCTGAAACTATGCCAGCTTATAGTGCGTTCCGAGATAAAAATTATGAGACCAGAATCGCCTGTGTAGCTCAATTTGAACAAAATTTATGCGATTTCCCGCTAGCTTCAATCGAATTTTTAAAATTTTTTAGGGATGATTCGATGTTGGGCGTGGCTGAAAATTATATCGAGTGGTTATTAATTATAATTGAGCATTTTGCGATGATTGACAGGCTATTATGTGATTTTGCTTCGATTTCCCACGATTTTTTGATTTTTATTACATTTTGGGGGGTGGGGTAGTTTAGAATCACCCCTTGAATTCTGGAACTATGCCAGCTTATAGTGTATTTCGGGCTAAAAATTATGAAACCAGAATCGCCTCTCCAGCTCAATTTGAACAAAAGTTATGCGATGTCCCGCTAGCTTAAATCGAATTTTTTGCATTTTTGGGGGATGATTCGATTTTGTGCGTGGCTAAATTTTATATTGAGTGGTAATTAATTGTAATTGAGCATTTAGGACGATTCGCAGGCTATTATGTGATTTTCGCTTGGATTTTCCCACGATTTTTTGATTTTTATTACATTTTGGGTGTGGGGGGGGGGGGTAGTTTAGAATCACCCCTTGAGTTCTGAAACTATGCCAGCTTATAGTGCGTTTCGGGCTAAAAATTATGAGACGAGAATCGCCTCTGTAGCTCAATTTGAACAAAAGTTATGCGGTGTCCCGCTAGCTTAAATCGATTTTTTTAAATTTTTGAGGGATGATTCGATTTTGTGGGTGGCAAAATTTTATATCGAGTGGTTATTAATTATAATTGAGCATTTTGCGATGATTGACAGGCTATTATGTGATTTTGCTTCGATTTTCCCACGATTTTTTTATTTTTATTACATTTTGGGGGTGGGTGGTAGTTTAGAATCACCCCTTGAATTTTGGAACTATGCCAACTTATATTGCGTTCCGGGCTAAAAATTATGAGACCAGAATTGCCTCTCGAGTTCAATTTGAACAAACTTATGCGATTTCCCGCTAGCTTAAATCGTTTTTTTTAAGTTTTTGAGGGATGATTCGATGTTGGGGGTAGCTGAAAATTATATTGAGTGGTTATTAATTATAATTGAGCATTTAGGACGATTCGCAGGCTATTATGTGATTTTCGCTTGGATTTTCCCGCGATTTTTTGATTTTTACTACATTTTGGGGATGGGGATGGATTAAATTCATCCCTTGGACTTTGGAACTATGCCAACTTGTCGTGCGTTCCGAGCTAAAAATTATGAGACGAGAATTGCCTCTCTAGCTCAATTTGAACAAAAGTTATGCGATTTCCCGCTAACTTAAATCGATTTTTTTAAATTTTTGAGGGATGATTTGATTTTGGGGGTGGATAAAAATTATATCGTGTGGTCATTATTTGTAATTGAGCATTTTCGACGATTGGCAGGCTATGTGACTTCGCTGCGATTTTCCCAAAATTTTTTGATTTTTACTAAATTTTGAGGGTGGGGGGTTGTCTAAAATCACCCCTTGGATTTTGGTACTATGCCAGCTTACAGTGCGTTCCGACCTAAAAATTATGAGACCAGAATCGCCTCTGTAGCTCAATTTGAACAAAAGTTATGTGATTTCAAAGTTTATTTTACTATTAAAGAATACACAATGATTGTATTTTAGTTATAATTTAGTATTAGTTTTAGTTTTAAGTCAAGCAAGTGTGGGTAGCGAGTGATCCACCACACTTGCGTTTTTCACTACCAGACCGACGAACAGGAAATTTATTTTCCTCTGTTGGATTACTATGTAATATACTATTGTATTTACTTGTAATGTAATTTACTGTTACTCTGGATAAATAAATAAATAAATAAATAAATAAATAAATAAATATTCGTAAGTGAATAATTGTATATAGTACGTGTGCGTCTGTATATATCTGTATGTACATTCAAATATTAACACACATACATACACACACCCACGTGCGCAAACACACACACACCCATATAGATATATATATATATATATATATATATATAAATATATTATTTATTCCCGTACTTTTGAGGATTGCGACGTTGCCAGCGCTAATGAAACCATGCTAATTTGCCTATGATGACGTCACAAAAATCCTCAAAAGTCCGCGAACTTTTGAAGATTTTGTCCAATAACCCGTATTTTCCTATGCATGGCAACACTGTTGAATCCTGAAAGGTACCATTTGACATATTTAGGATCGTCAAAGGTACCATTAGACATATATATATATACACAGGCTGTGCCATTTTAAATTACGCACCTGAATATCTCGTCAGGGAAGCCACCAATCTGAAAACAACCCTTACAAAAGTTGTTGGGTTCCTAGGGGGACATTGAATGGTGACTTTTATTTTGACCTTGACATTGAACCACAAGGTCATTTGAAGTTCAAAGTGTTATTTTTAAGCGGGAACCCCTAATTTTGACACCGGATACGAAAAGAGCGGGAAATTTCACGTCCGAAAATGTATTTTAATATTTTTTTTTTCATGAACTTCGGAAGGTCATGTCAAGATCAAAACAGAACAAATGTAGTCACTGTACTTTTATGAGCAATATTTAACCCCTATGTGACAACCACCGTGAAAATATTCACCTTGAAAAGGTTATTCTTACATTAACTACAAAATATTCACCTTGAAAAGGTTATTCTTACATTAACTACAATTATTCTGTTTTGATCTTGAAATGACCTTCCGACATTCAAGTTGCGGGTGACCCAGAAGGGTTGAAATGAAACTTTACGCCGCGCAATGTTATTCAAATTGTCGGTGATCCAAAAGGATGAAAATGAAATTTTCTCAGTCTCCGAGTCAGCTAGGAATTTGCCGCGCCATGAAATTCAAGTTGTGGCTGCACCAGAATGATTAAAATGAAATTTTATCAGCCTCCGAGGCAGCTAGGAATTTGCCGCGCAATGTTATTGAACTTGTCGGTGATCCAAAAGGATGAAAATGAAATTTTCTCAGTCTCCGAGTCAGTTAGGAACTTTCCACGCCATGAAATTCAACTTGTTCGTGAGCAAAAAGAATGAAAATGAAATTTTGTCAGCCTCCGAGGAAGCTAGGAATTTGCCGCGCCGTAAAATGCAATTTGTTCATGCACCAGAAGGATAAAAATGAAATTTTATTAGCCTCCGAGGCAGCTAGGAATTTGCCGCGACATGAAATTCAACTTGTCGGTGATCCAAAAGGATGAAAATGAAATTTTCTCAATTTCCGAGTCAGCTAGGAATTTGCCGCGCAATGATATTCATGTTGTGGGTGCTCCAAAAGGATTAAAATGAAATTTTATCAGCCTCGGAAGCAGCTAAGAATATTCCGCGTAATTTAATTCAACTTGTCGGTGCTCCACAAGGATTTAAATGAAATTTTATCAGCCTCCAAGTCAGCTAGGAATTTGCCGCGCCATGAAATTCAAGTTATTGGTGCCCCAAAAGTCTTTAAAAGCACTTCTCTTTGCCCTGCTTCTGAGTGCTTCAATACCATTATAATGCAGTATTATGTGCATCAGATGCATTTGGTTATTTGCCGCGCAGCGAAATGCAGCTTGTAGGAGCTCAAAAAGTTATAAATTGCAATATTCTGCGGATTTTATGAAAGTAAAAATTTGCCGCGCCGAAATATTTAACTTGTTCGTTATCCAAAAGGATGAAAATTAAATTTTATCAGCCTCCGAGGCAGCTAGGAATTTGCCGCGCCATAAAATGCAACTTATTTGTGCTCTAAAACGATTAAAAAGAAATTTTATCAGCCTCCGAGTCAGCTAGGAATTTGCCGCACCATGAAGTTCAACTTGTCCGTGCTCTAAAAGGATTAAAATGAGATTTTATCAGCCTCGGAGGCAGCTAAGAATTTGCCGCGCAATGAAATTCAACTTGTCGGTGACCAAACTGTGCTAAACTTACTGATTCATATTGAAAAATATCCCTACCAATGCTAAAAGTGAGCAAAATATCTGAATTCAACACCTCAAGCAGAGCTGGGCATAGCTAGACATAGACTAGCATATTAAACTATTTTTCTTTGAATATACAATGATTTGTCTTGATTGAAAAGTTTTAAATGCATTTTAATTATAAAACATTTAAACATTTTTCTTAATAGCTTTAAATTCAGATGATAAAATTTTAATGTGTAAAAAACCGACCTATTTTAATTAAGGGGGCGGTTAGGTTTTGGGGGTCAAAAAAATCGATGTCTGGTTTATTTTAGAAAGTAAAAGTATAGTTTCACAAGAATATTGTGTCAAAATTTCAGGTCAATCGAAGCAAAACTCAGGAAGATACGGCTTTGAAAGTAAGCGTAGCTCAAGTGAAATAAGTAGTCATTTTTTACTAGAAAAAAACTTTCGAGATTTTTTTTTTAATTATTATTTAAGATATTACAATAACAATCGCCGATTTTTACTCGAAAATCGCTATGTTTACCTTCAAGTGTTACAAAAAATTCGAAAATTAAAAAAATAAATAAATAACTCGACGTTGCGACCTAAATAAGCTCATAAACTAAAGAAAGAACTTTCATTTTTTTATTTTAGATGATCCAGTCTTGAATTCTCATGTGCACCTCAAAAAAATAGTATATTGTTCAACTAGGGAAGAAAGTTGGCTTTTTCTAGCGAGGATGATTTTTGAGCACGAGTGTGAGTCTCGGGCGCCTTTGACGCCCGAGATGGACACGAGTGCTCAAAACATCATCCGAGTCTGGAAAAGCCACTTCCTCCCTTGTTAAACATTGCGCTTTTTTTAGCAAGAGCGTGCATAGGCCCTTTTTTGTGCACAGAAAAGGGATGGAAAATCGTGGGTTATACAGTGTGAATAAAAATTAACAATGTTTTTAATATTTTTGTTTTATTTTTAATAATATTCAAAATTCTCTAATGTTTTCAAAATTTTTGAATTTAAAAAAAAAAAATTTGGAAATTTTCGAATTTAAAAAAAAAAAATTTATCATAAATAATTTTAAAAAATTTGAAATTTTTTAATGCAAAATTTTGAATATTTTCGAGAGGCGGGAGGGAAACTTTTCCCTCCCATTGCATAGAGATATTCATCTTTCTATTCATTTCTGATGCACGATAAAGGGCCTTTTTCATGCACGTGTTGAACAAAATTTTTTCCGACCCGCCTGCGGAAATTCGCTGCCATTGGCCCAAAAATCAATATTTTTTGTTCAAAATTTACTAAAATATTCTTCAAATGTTATTTTATCATGTACCATTTATATAAGAAAACTTGCTTCAACCGTATTCTCTAAAAAAATTCTTAAAAAATCGACGTTTTTCGGCCTCTAAGACCTTACCCCCCCCCCCTCCCCCTTAAGGACTAACGCTATAATAAAAATAATTATGTTTATAGATATTATCGTTACTCAAGGTTTAATGCCAATATTATAATGCTCATATTGAATTCATATTAATACATCGCACTCATAAAAATTATAATTTTATAATTTATCGTTTATATATTAATATTTCTAAACTGGAATTTTCTGTTTCCTTTCAGGATGCAACTAGAGAAACAAAAGGTTCAATGTGATTTTATGAAGGAGAATTAATACTGAATAAAGGTTATTTCATTGTATAAATAAATATTAAAATAAAAAATATCCACAAAAACTTTATATGAGTTTTCTTTCTGTGACTCTTAGATACTTAATCTGTATTTATAAGGCTTATGTAAGAATTATGACCTCATATTATTTTTCACGATTTATGCATCATCTGGAATTTGATATATATATAGTATATATATGTGATTCCATGAAAAATCGGAAATAGCAAAATTGTTCTTGTATTACTCTGCAAACGTGCTCTTTAGAAAAACAAATCAAAAGGAATACATTTTTCCCAAGAATCATGTAAAATCTTCGACTAATGTACGGCTAAAGTTTGGCTGCTAACCAATTTTTTTATTTTTAGTACAATTTTAAGTCCGATTTCGTTGAAGTAACTTAACTTATTTTATTCGCTTAGAAGCCTATCTAATAAAACAAAATTATTTAGTTCAAATATTATTTAAACATTTATTAACATTTATTATTAAATATTTATTATTTTGTAACGGGTTTCTCGATCGCGCTCGGGCTGAGGAGTCGCGTTATCAAAAAGGCCTGGCTCTTATCTTATGTGAACCTTGGGCTGAGAGTTAACTTTAAAAACCGTGGACGTCAGGCACCGCGCGATGCCGAAGTCTTGTGACTTCTTACCTGAAAAAGGCCATGAGGTCGCTAGATTTTCCAGGGCTAGCTGCAGCCCCACCGGAGTAGACAGAAGAGGGGGAGTCCGGAGAGAGTATGAGGAAATCGTGAGCTTTATTTTTAAATCTCTCGGCTTCTTTATTGGACTCAACCAAATACATGTGGAATCGCCCGCGTTGCGCACTCCTATTTATCGCGAATACAATAAACAGGCAACTATTGGTAACCGCTGCGATCGGCTTACGCGTCCCAAGGCTTACAATCGTACACCCCACGTTGGCGTTTCACTCACTCGCGCCCACGTTGCGCACACTCACACCAAACTCGCATAAAATAAGGTCCGTTCCTCGACGCCACGTTCGTGAGGTAACAGAGTTATCTAGCCAAAACTCATCCGAAATAGCTCGATGCAACGTTCGCGAGTCTATCCGATCTGAGTCACCATAAATCTCTCTTTACCGTTGAATTTCCCCGCAGATATCTGGCTTGGGGATGCTTCCTCAAGCAGATAACTCTCTAGGTAGCTCCAAAGATAACCACGATCTCGTCTGTGTCACCGCCCGTTTGATTTACGCCAGACAGCCTAAACGCGAAAGACACCCAACGAACACAAAGGAGCTACAGATGCCCCGAATTAAACGGCACCAAGGCACCCGCGAGGAAACAACCGCGGCCGAAGGTCACCCACTCGACGCATACCATCCTGTCTTAACGATGCTGCATAATATCAGCGAAACTCTCCCAGAACAAAGGTGATCGACGCCGGCCGATCACTAGGTAACAGCACAAAAGCTGATACTAGCTTACTCTAGACGCGATGATACACCTACAAACCGTCACTCGCACATGCGCTCGTTCTTTAGGAACCAACTAGATTACTAACAGCTAAAAAGTCTTAACCACTTAATAAATTATGAACGAGCACGCGTCCGGCGAAGTACAAAAAATAACCGACTGACCTTTAAAATCCGCGCAGCGCTATCCTTTATCCGCCTGGGGCCTCTGGAGATGCGTTTGCTTGGGTCCGAAGTCGAAGCAGGAGTCTGCGAGCTGAGCGCTCGTCTTGACAACCGAGGCCCACGCTCTCGTCTCCCTTACATTCGCGCCTGCGCGAGATTGGCTGAGCAAGCGTGCGTCGCTTGCTTGCGCCAACTTCGCACTCGCGCAACAGGCAACCTACCTTTCTGGCTGCGATTGGTGGAGCAGACTCCCGCCAAATTCAAACTCTCGCATCGCGCAAATGTATATCTGAACGTTATAGACAACCACTTTTTACATGATCGTTGGACCCGACATAATACAACGTCACCGCTATCAAAGCCCTTGATGCAACTGTACCCTGCATTCTGTCGAGCACGTTACGCAGCTGTTTATGTCCACAACATCCATAGATACGAGAACCCGCGCTTGCCAAGCGCTTAACAGCCTCGCAGGCTCCGTCAGGGATACCTCGCTCGCCGAGACATGATGCTTCGACATTCCCAGCATTTCGCCGTTACATGGACGCCCTGCAGCTCTCTCAGCTCGTAGTTTGATGGGCCTGCCTGTCTCGCCACTTCCACCAGCACGGCGTTATGCTTTCACTCTCTCGGCACTCAGTGTTAGCGACGGTGGCTGTACTTTTTGAATCGCGCAATGGCTCTCCGTCTTCCTCGCATCTCCTTTCGTGTTCATGCAAAAATAAGATGCCATTAGTTCATTCACTCCCAGATTCATGCTATGCCCTGGGACGCTCTGCGTCGACCCGGCCCGGCGAGCACTCCGCGCTCCTTGTAACATTGCCGAAATTTCACATTTATTAAATTCAACCTTTTTTGCGTTCCACAATGAACACAATATTTAACTTTCTATAACAAACTTATCAATTTTAGTGCAACTTGAAGCATTTTTACAAAAAGGGATAAAAATAAACGATTTAGAACTTGATAAATTAAAACTTTTTTATTCATCATATTTTTTATTCGAATAAATTTTTATTACGTCAATTTATGACAAATAGGAAAAAAGTCAATTTTTCTCTCAATACACGTCTGTCGACCGAGCGCATAAATAATATCGCACAGCAACCAACCACGCCTTTTATCGAAGCGATTCCAAAGGAGATCAACCCTCCTAACGCACACTGTTTCGAATCACGTGAATCTAAACGATAATTTCGGGTTCGTGTCGCTAAATTCGTAAAAGTATAAAGGTTGCGAATCAACCCTTTTAACGTGTGCGAACGCGAATCACGTGCGTCTTAAACTGTAATTCCAGTTTCGAAACACGAAAAGCCCGTAGGGAGTGGAAATGCCCGAATACGCCAAAGCGCCCGTCGTCGCTCACTCGATGTAAACACAAAGAAGTGTAAGTGTTCGTTTAAGCAAAACAATTAAACTTTTGTGCCACGCTCGCGCGTGTAAAATTATAGTTAAACGCCGACTTAATAAATTAATCTTGTAACTAAAATAAGTTATTATTTGTTTTCATACTTTGTAACAACGACTGTGTAAACCTTTGGTTGTGTCTGAATAAAAACAAATAAAATTGTTTCAAGTGATAAAATCAACAAAAGTGTTTTTAAATAAGGATAAGTTTATTTAAAAGACCTCTGACAAACAATTCAAATCTCATTTCCTGTTCCCTGACCAACAGTATTCTCGAGTTCGGCGGTTCCCGAACTCGCGCGTGCCAAATCAGTGTCACGCTCAAACCACCTAAAGGTAAGCGTTACGAGTGGAGAGAGAGAGCAGACTACATCAGTACGATGCATTACGGAGCGTATGCGTTGAGAGCGTGACATAACATTTTGGCAACAGACGCGCAAGTCGCGCGTAACAATTTGGCATCTCTTGTGGAGAACCAGCCTCGTTGGTTCAGAGAATAAAAGGTTAAGAGGATAAAACGAAGGAATCGAAAATCTATAAAATGGCAAATTTAGACAAGATCACTCAAATTTCCGATCTAACAGAGAGGACAAAAGTCTACTCAGATTTCAAAAAACTAGAAGATAATAACCGAAACAGAAGTATGCACGCTGAGGTCGACAGAGCACTATTAAACCTTACCGAAAATGCACTGCCCAATGCGTACACGACAGCCCAGACCGCAACGCAAAGTATACCCTACTACGATGGGTATAATATGCCCTTGAAGAAGTTTATACAAGATGTGGAAAATGCTAGAACGTTGGTTACGCCGAATCAAAGTCAAATTTTCCTAAGAATAGTAATTTCCCAATTGAGAGGAAAGGCAAGATAATGCTTGAAAGGTTACGAGGTAAAAACCCTAAGTGCATTAATCCAACATTTAAAGGTCAGTTTTGCGCCTTCAAAATCATACTCTGGATACATTAATGACATCGTTACAGCGACAATGAGACAAGGATAGAACGTCAGAGAATTCCATGGAAGGCTAGCTGCTGCAATGAGAGGAGCAGAATCCTTACTCAGGAAAAATCTGTGTGACGTAGAGAATCTTAACGACCCTAAACCACAGTTAGAACTTTTAGGCTTAAAAGCCTTTTTAAGAGGACTGCCAGAAGGATGGAGAAGTGGAGTAGCAAAGTGAACCGCATTAATTAAGTTTGTAACTTCTTTTAGGTATTAAAAATACCTACAAAATCAGCTGCTCAGGATCAGAATTCGTTAATTAATTATTTTGCAAAGCTCAGAAAACAGCTTATTTTAGCGTTTTTTTTTTCTGAAAAAGCTTCTCTTCCCACATTACATACCGTATTTTTTCCAACGAGCGCAAAGAAGGCCCATTTTTGCGCCTGAGAGTGGGAGAGGGAATTGTGCATTTTGAGTTGTAGACAACTCAATGCTAAATGAAAAAATAAATACAATTTTTATATTTTACATATATAAACATATATATATATACTAGGGGGGCTTTGCCCCCCTGCGCGCTTCGCGCGCCAACCCCCCATTCCTAAAACATAAAAAACATATCAGGGAAAATAACGTTGAAAAATCGAAAAGAAAGGTAGAAAAGTCAAAAAATACTGTAACTGTACTATAAAAAGTACTGCAAAATATCATGAAAACGATGTTAAATCAAAGAAAATAAAGTAAAAATGTCGAAGAATCACGTAAAAAGGTGGAACAATAACTGACAACCCTTCAAAATAATGGCTGTTTTCAGAGATAAAAGAGGATCTGTCATAAATTATGCACAAATATGTTCAAAAATAATGACAATTGCGATAAATCCAGGGAAATAACGTAACAATATCAAAAAAATTATATAAAAAATAAAAAAAATAACGGGAACCCTAAACGGAAAATAACGGCTATTTCACGATAAAGTGGGGTAAAGTGGGTCAAGATAAAGTGGGGTATTTGATAAATTAAGCACAAATATCATGAAAAATTAAGCACAAATATCATGAAACCAAAGTTGAATCGAGTAAAATAACGTTAAAATGTCCAAAAAAAACGTAAGAAAGTGAAAAAATTAGATTAATTGAGTAGTAATATCTAAGAATCCCATGAATACGAAGTCAAATACAGGAAAATAACAGAAAAATATCGTAACATAACGTAAAAAAGTGGAAAAATAACGTAAAACCACTCGAATGAACGGCTACATTCCGAGATAAATAGGGATAATTCATAAATTAAGTTGAAATATAAAATAGCAAAAAAAACAGCGTCAAATCAAGGAAAATATCATAACAATATCGAAAAATGACGTAAGAAACTGTAAAAAGAACGTAAAACGCCTCAAAATAACGGCTAGTTTCGGTGATAAAAGGGGATAATTCAAAATATAAGCAAAAATATAGCAAAATATCGAAAAAAACGTCAAATCGAGGCAAATATCGTAAAAATATCGAAAAATAACGTTAAAAAGTGGAAAAGTAACGTAAAACCCCTCAAAATAATGGCTTGTTTTGGAGATAAATGGAGATAATT
>JAPYZA010006922.1:0-10598 GCA_030522685.1 Eupelmus azureus
ATTATCCAAGGTTTCACCGTGTATACCGCTATGCATCGTCACAGCTTTAACTTCTACTCTCGTGAGAGGATACTTTGCGGTTGATCTTGAGAGAGCTTTAGCGTGAGATAAAAACACACCGGGGCTAAGTTTTACACGCCTAACCAACAGATTAGCCTCTTCAATGTGTACAGAAAAATATCCAGTTGAATCTATCAGCGAAAAACTATCGCGTGATCTAACAAGTCGTACTCGCACGTCAACACCATTTAAGAGTAGCTTATCTTGATTAAACACATCAGTGTGTAGATGACCGATCAAGTCGACAGATTTTTTATGATTCAAAATATTTCTTCTAGAAACAAGACCATCATTTTCTTCTTCAGTATTATCCATCTTTCTTGGTGTGTCATCATACCACAAAAAAGATGTGAGGTGAGATTTTTTAGCAGCGGGTCCATAATTGAGCAGTGTTTCAAAGTAAGCTCTGTAAGCGTATGCATTGTTCGGTGGTGACACATTTTTTCTTCTATTCGATGCGCTTGAAATGTAGTGTCACGGTCAAAGTTCCGTAATCAAATGGTATGGAATCTCCGTGCTGGTCTCTTATATATATTTCGATAGTCTGGAAAGAATTAAAGATTAGTGGCAGGTACATTGGTGGTGAGAAACTTTTGCTCCTCATACCACTGTACGTGTCTTCATCCATATCCTTTTGCAAACACGTTTCTCGCACGACTGACGCACACCAAATCTCCCACCTCGTATTTAGCAAACTTTTTTACGATAGTACCGACGCTCGATATTTTCGCGAGCCTTGGCAGCGTTGTACAACGTCACAGATGCTGGTGACATCATAGTAGATGAATGCTTACTCCTATTGTAAGCTTCAACAATACTTTGTAAGACATTAATGTATCTGTGTGTGTTTTTGTGCGGCAAATAATGCCAAATACGTTCTTTAATAGTTCGAATAACTCGTTCAATGATTGCTGCCTTGGTATCGGGATTTCGTACAATTCTATAATTGATATTTTGTTTTTTCAGAAACTCTTGCATCTTGCGACCGATAAATTCTCTGCCTTTATCCGTCTGAAAACGTACTGACTGACGGCAATTGCTTCTCGATAATATACACTCAAAAACTGCGGAAACATTTTTAGCAGTTTCGTCGAGTACAGGTTCTATCCACGTATATTTACTGATCACATCGATAACTGTTAAAAGGTACGAATAACCGTCGTTGTATGTTTTGAGCGATCTAAGATCCATCAAGTCGCTCTCCCAAACATCATCAATGTTACGAACATTATAACTTCGACGATGAAATCGTTGTTTAATAATTTTGTGCTTGTTATAAACGTCTTGACTCTCGAGCCATTCGACGACTGCCTGGCTTTTATGCTGTTTACGTGTCGCTTGCAAGATTTTGCCGGCGCCTGCGTAAGTTGTATCACGCGGGAGACCGTAGTACAAATGTTCTAGTGTATTATTCATTTCCGTTTTCGTATATTGTTATCAATATTTTCAATCTTTTTCTTCTCCTTATTTATCTTCTCGATATTCTTTTCCTCTGTTTTTACCGTTAATTGAATCTTTGATTTGTTTGTCTTCTTCTCCTTTTTTTTTTATTTTTTCATGTTTACATTTTATGGCTTTTTCAATGCGAGAAAAAAATTTCTCAAATGTAATTTTACTAACCATACAACAGGCAGTCATTATTGCTAATGTTCTTTTGTCGGGTGGCGTCTCGCCGGCAAGCATGCGCTAGAATGCGCGTTCAGCTAGTATTCGATCAGCTTGACGACGATTTATATTCTTATCACCATATTCGATGTCGTGCTCCCGACAAGCCTCATCTAGAGGATTGACCCCCTCTTCCCCACGTACAAGTCGTTCTGATAGATGAGTGCCTGGTCCACAGAATTTATATCCCGGAACATGCATTTCAAAAGGTAACATGTCGATTAAAGAATCTAACGCACTATTTTTCTCACTTTCCATTTCCTTCATTTCGTCGATTTCGTATTCAGAAGTCGCCATGATGATAATGCTGGCTCAAAGTCTGTAGGTTTTACTGGCTTCTTCTCCTTCTTTCTAGATTTTCTAGGTATCTTCTCACCCTCTTCGACGCTGTGTGTTGGTGTAGAGTAGTGAATGCTAGTATTACTACTTGCAGGAAAAGTTGCACTCCGCATTTCGCCACTACCACCGGGTACAATAGATTCCTCCACCGGTTGTAAAATACACGTTCGTTACCGATGTACTCTCTATGGACATATGCTCGTCCGAGTGCAACCGCAAACTGCTCGTGCCCCCGAGGTAGACCTTTTTTTCTATCTCTTGTAGTGTCATTCAGAAGCTCGGTAATGTCTGATCCAGAGATTGGGGCACCGTCTATAGTCACAGCACCGGTACTATCCCACGTAACATCATCAGACACGCTTTGGAATCGCATGATTTGTTTGGCTATGTGACGAAACTTTTACGAGACTTTTGCAAATAGATTTCCGTCGATTTGCTCTTCCTCTATCGCCTCCTCTCCTTCTCTTTCCCCAAGACTCTGTTCGCTAGCCATTTTTAAGTCATTGACAGGGTGATTACTATTGTTAAAATGTAGATATCGTTGCAAAACTTGACGGTATCAACTCCACTTTTCACGCTCGTCATTACACACATTCGAGTTTAAAATTTTATTCATTTCGGCATCGAGCCTACTCATTGCAATACCACGTGTTTGACCAGATTTGAATCCTTCATTGTTGAGAAATATCTTAACGCGTTCAACACTTTCGTGTGGTAGCAACACAAGTTTTCTTGCATGCTCCATATTCATGCTCGTGTTCTTCTTCTATCGACTTATAAGACTACCCAAAACTGTTCCTAGTAGAGGTGCTAATAGAGCTGGTAAGAAACCCCTTCGCTGAACCATAATCCTCTTTTTTTTGACAAACTCATGCAGGATTCGGATAATTTTCGAAGTACTTTCGCGTGTTTATGCAGTCGAGACTTGTGACTTGACAGGCAGGCACGTTGCGGCATAGAATGTTTAATGCGCATTCGCAAATCTGTCTCACTAATTTTGTGTCTGCTTTTTGTAAAACAGCCTTTCGCTGCTCGTCGTTTAGATGATACAGAGCTTGCAAGATGGTTGCGTCTTTCTGACCAAATGGTAGCCGAGTTTTCGGAGCCATTACAATGATACGACTGGGACTTGATTCGTAGTATCTGTACCTTTTATACTTTTCTTTGGAATGTAAATACTTTTCTTTGGAATCAGACTGCTCGTCTTCCTCGTCGTGGAAAATGAAAGATCGAAATCTGCAATTGTCGGGTGTGTCTTGTTTTAGATCTAACAAAAGATACCCATAAGGTCTCGAGGTGGCGTTTCAGTATGCTTCCTGCAAAAATCGTGGATCTTCGGGGCACAACTGACGCGAGAGATGCTGTATCTGAACCCTATTGCGCAAATTTCTAAATAACACAATATATTGCGAATTTAGAGATATATCGCGCTGTCCTTTCCCCTGGTGAAAGATATATTGCGTGATAAAAATGACACTTAGATAATTGTTATGACTATCTTTGGTAAACAGATTAACAATCGCACCTCCGGAAGACGATGATTCACGCATCAAGTCGTCGATAATAATCAGTTTTGGTCGCGGATTACTTGCGTAGTCAGAGCTCTGTGGTATCCCTTCGCCAAATTCTATATCTTTATCCAAAACTCTGTAAGCAGCCTGCCACTCGGTGTAATATACAATTATACGCTCAAAGTGTGTATCGCACACACGTCCAATATTTATTAAAAATCTTTTCACAAACACTGTTTTACCGCATAATGTTGGTCCGCTCAACAAGCATGTGAAAGGCTGTCTCCACTGTAGAGCCATTATGCGCATACTGATGTGTGTGATTGCTCTCTTCACGCTCATAATCACTCCACTCTACCGAGGAGCTCGTGACCGTGGTGGGCCTCCTGCGCGCGGCTCCGCGAGGACGAGCTGATTCCCCCCGCAGGCGTAAACGAGACGTATCGTGATCGAGAATACCCTACAAGCGGCATAACGGCCGGTTAACGACCCTCATTGAAACAGCGTAATTTTTTTCAGTACTTAGCTGTCTTTGTTCCCGTAAGGGTAGCTTTTTTCAAAACCGACAAACCTTCGCTTTCCATAAACAGGTTTACACGTCATTGTTTCCTCTATAGTTACGATGTCATGAAATTCAGCACGTCTGATTGCTGATAAGGATAAAATTATGTCGTCCGTATTGCCAATTATCATTTCGCGTATATTTTGCAAATTAACTTTTTGACTGTTTGCGTAATTCAGCCTAATGCCTTCCCTACTAAAAAATCTCAGGTGAGATCTCAGGTGAGATCTCATGCCAAAATCTCATGTGACTAAAATCCTCGTAAAAATATCGAAACTACTTGACAATTATCTTCTACGGGCATTTAAATGTGTTATATAGGTTATACCTTTCGAATAAAACTTTCAAACGCAATAAAATGCCAAAATTTGAAGCAAATTTTCGATTTTGAATTTTCGTTTAAAATTTTTTTTAAGTCCTTACATGAGATCTCCTCTGAGATCTCACCTGATTTCTCATGTAAAAACTTAGAAAAAATTTGAGACAAAAATGTTATTGCGTTTGAAAGTTCTACTCGAAAGATATAACCTATATAATACATTTAAATGCCTGTAGAAAATAATTGTCAAGTAATTTAGATATTTTTACGGGGTTTTTAGTCACATGAGGTTTTGGCATGAAATCTCACCTGAGATGTTTTAGTAGGGTTTTACTTTACATACGCAGTACTCATTACAGTCAGGTGTTTTGTACTTGTAAGCGTAGAATTTTGGGCCGCCAGATACAAATGATGTAATGTAAGTTTCTACACCCTTTTCTGCCAATTCATCCGTAAGATCACCGAGCATAGTTCCTATCGGTAAATCACATTCACCGTCTCTACTGATGTGAAAAACAAAATCGTTATCACAATATAGTGCTCGAGCCCCCAACTCGTTTAAATAATCAAATAATTTGAGACGCGCTTGAGCTGTAGTAACAGCAGCGATGACGACATTCGTCAAAGGAGATGGTGTAACGGCTTCGCTTCTGTATCTCTATGAAGCGTACAGCGTATCATCATTTACAGGTAAGATGTTAGTCACTTCAATTTCGGCACTGGTTAGTAGCTCCATTAATTTTTTTGGTTCCGTGACTACCTCGGTTCTCGTCATATTGTCTTCTTGACTCAGCTTACCCCATAATGAGTTTAGACAAAGTTTTGCCACTGATCTTAATATAGTGTTTATTTTTATGTTATTTCTGTCAAGTAGAATTCCTTCGCTGCGCTCAAAGTTTTCAATATAAGTGTCATTATCCTCGTCCGATGTACAATCGGGTGGATAACCCGATGCTTCCGTTTTTTGTTTGAAAAATTCGTCTATATAAGCACTAAAAATACCGTCAGTTTGCTGTCTCTGGATCATACTGCGTCATTTTATACTACCATATCTCGTAAACTGATTGAATAATGTAACCCAATTCCACAGCTTTCTTGATCTCTCCGATACCTACGTGCCTCGCAGAAAACGGTCTTTTGGATCTTCGTCAGGACAGTCGGTCTACGTTATTTGATCGCAACATGTGCAACAAAGAGGAACAATTAATTTGTTGTGCATTTGAACAGGCAGTATTGCGTGGTATAAATTTCACGGCGGTAGCACGTCGCACATTATAAGTCCGTTGATACTTGTAATGTTCTTGTTAGGTCCGATAATTGATTGACATTCTGTTTCCCCTATGTATAGTTTTGGATGTCCTAACGGATATAATCCATGTTTGCATATGTAAGGATACAGCGAACAGACATCAATTTTACAATCGTATAATTTTACGGTATTACCTGTACGCCCACCGACGAAGGCATTCCGAGGGTCCAATGGTGGGTGTTTAAGTAAATCAACATTTTCTGTTATAAACTGTTTGAGATCATCGTTTAAAGAAACCTCTCGGTCAAACACACATTCCCATATCTCAATCAGTTCATAATTGCCTGGTCTGATCTTTTCGGAAATGGCGCATGTGCTTTCATATCTGTGATCTAGTGATTCACCGTTCAAAACTTTATCATAATCTCTGTTTATACGGAAACATCGTGGACACCCGTGCCAATAACATCCATGGAATCGAAGAACAATACCATTGTGATTTTCATCTTCTCAAAGTTCACAGTAGCCATCTACAAGAATACCCTCGACTAATCTTTTTTGTCTACAGCGTCCACTTTGCTCTATTTTTCGTCTTAATACACGATGCTCCATCCAGTACAACCATTTTAAAGCTTTCATCGATTGATTATCGTCTAATCTGTAACCCCGTGTTGGTATATCTCCGATTTGGTACTTTTTTTTTATACACCCGCATACATGTTGAGGCTACAGTTGTATACTTTTCAAACACACCAAATTTCATAAAATTTGCACGAAATGCTAAACAAGCTAATCTTAAAATTTTTACATCTTGTTTACAGTATTTGATAATTTCTTCTTTAAAATTAAAAACTTATCCTGCTCCGCTCTGTTCATTATACCATTCTATAAATGTTTCTATGTTTTTGACGTTCATATTATCCACATCGTATGTATTTAGAGGTGGTAAAGGTTCAACGTAATCTTCATTTTCGGCTGTGTTAAATAAATGTGAGAACGTACCTTTCTCTATTTCTGGTAAACCATACGCTTTTGGTAGCTGACTCAAAGGCATATGAAAATAATTTAAATTATCGATAAACTTTACATTTAGTAACTCTAGTAAAATTATTTTTGTTCCGTTTAAAATGATTGTCGGAGTAACGCGTTCGTAATATTTTTCTACAATATACTTTAAAGTAAATTGTGCATCAAACCCATGAGAATTGTGGGCGATACGAATGGTTTTGTTAAAATTTTTATGACGAATGAGAGCCAACTCGACAAACTCTTTCACAGGATCGTGCTTGAACACATATTCACGTATACCACAGTGATCACATGTATTTAAAATAGTGTAGTCGAGACAGAAACTACATACCTGTTGTACCACACACAGGTTTGGTACATGTATTTTCTTCTCGCCACCCCCCAGGACTGATAATGTTTGCTGCGTATCAAAATCCTAGAATAAAAATAACACTTTCTGTCTTTCTGTTATTAACTTGATGGGCTGCATGTGACAAAAGTGACCAAAGCGTTGTCGCTCGTTACAAATATTACAGAAGATCGTACCACATTCGTGTACTTCTCGTCGATTTTTCATTCGCACTGTTTGATAATGCCTCTGAAAGATCCTTATTCATTGAAAAACACTGATAAGCTTCTTAAATGGCCCTAGTCGTATATGATTTTCAAAGCACTGGTCCCCAAAAAATCTTCTGTGATAATTTACACACTGTCTTAAAGCTACACTCACGTCGCACTGTGGTGACTGCATAAATTTGAAACATCGATTAGAGCATCTATGGTCTACGACAGTTTTGTACATTTTCTTACAGGGTATGCAGTATCCTTGAATTCCACTTGCTCCTATTAAATTAAGAATAGGTTGATAATGACGAGAGGATTCATAGTACATGATACGTAACGTGTGCGTGACACTTTGATACGTATTTAGCACAAATTTTGTCCCGTCATAAATAGGAGCATCGCCACGCCCAAAACCTGATAAAGTAAGAATATATGTACCAAATTTGTGCGTGGCACAACAAGTTTGCCCGATATAACAAATACATGCCTTCATTGTGGCACTCACGAATATGTATTTACATCTGATCCTCTAAAACAGTTAGTAGAGTTATCAGTTATACAGAGAAACAATTTCAGCCAAACTATATGCATTGCACATAACACCCAAAGGCTTTGATTGCCAAATTATTCTTAAATATTTAGCGGAAAGAAAAGATATACGTATGAAACCCTCAATTATTATTTTAAACAGCTCAAAAATTATATTAATGGAAATTATGCATGTGAAGTTTATAGATAGTTTCAACTATCTTCATATGCCATTGAGTGCGTTGCCAAAATCATATGGTCTGTCTCAGATAGAAAAAGTTACATTCCCCCACTTATTTAATACACCAGAAAATCAAAATTTTATTGTTGAAATACCATCAGTTGAGATGTACTCCCCAGAAACAATGAATGTGAATGAACGAGAAAATTTTTTAGAATGGCATACAGAGAAAAAAGAAAGTGGTTATATTTTTGACTTTCAAGCAGACATTTTGAGATATTGTGAACAAGATGTTAGTATTTTGAGACAAGCATCTTTAGCTTTCCGCGAAAATTTCTTAAAAATAGCTAACCTAGATCCTTTTGCTGAATGTACAACAATCGCATCAACATGTTTACGCGTATTTAGAAAAAAAAATACAATAGGTGTAATACAGCAAGGCGGTTATAGATGCATAAATAAACAAATAAACGAAATGGATGGAAAGTGTTCTAAATAAAGAGATACAATACGCTGGACGGTCACGCGAAAAACGTCTACCTGAGGGGCCACTGGTAGATGGTGTTTATCCTTCAGACGGTGGTGATAATACAGATAGTAAACGAACAGTATTGCAGTTTCACGGATGTTTTTCGCATGAATGCCCAAGATGCTTTAGAATCAAGAGACATGATTTGTTATCTAATGACCAAACATTGGTTGATATATATGAGGAAACATGTAGACTTTCTGAAAAAATTAAATAGGTAAATATCATCTTATAGAAAAATGGGAGTGTCAGTTTGATAAAGAATATTCTGAAAATGAGAATATGAGAAGTATTTTAGAAAGTTATTCATTTAACAAACATAAACCTTTAAATCCCAGAGATGCTTTTATTGGGGCTGGACAGGTAACACTGTTAAAGAATATACCGTCAAAACTAATGAACAAATTAAATACGTCGATGTTTGTTCACTGTACCTCTATATCTGCAAGCGTGGCAAGTATCCAGTCGGTCATCCAAAACTATACATAGGAAAAGAAGAGTACCGTAAGCTTGTTGCTGATAATTATGATGATTCTAAAGTTGAAGAATTAATTATGTGCGAAGTTTTACCGTCACGAAATTTATACCATCCTGTCCTACCAGTTAGAATGCATGGAAAATTGATATTTCCATTGTGTAGTTCATGTCTGGAACATAAAATTTAAGAAGATTATATTCATGATAATCCCGATGATCGAATTATTATAGGGACATGGGTCTCTGAGGAGGTAAAAGTGGCTGTGGGGGCATGATACGGGTATCAGGTACGAAAATTTTTTGAAATTTGGCAATATTAAATTACACAATATAAAACTACAAACCGGAAAGCAGGACTATTTCCTGAATATATTCATGAATTTTTATTCAAAAAACAACAGCATCTGGTTTACCAACCGAATGTGGAAGTGATCCAGAAGCTCTAAATCGTTATATCGCAATGTTTGAAGAAACGGTAGGTATACGATTAGATAAAGATCTTATAAGTTATGTGACGGTTGTACGGCCGTAGCTGTTTTTTTTTACATTTAAAATATAAAAGTAATAAGAGTTGTGTTTTGTTTGTGGATTGTTAGAATCATGTTTATTCTATTTGCCGAACATTTTGAAATTATGTAAAGATATGTTTATTTGGTAAAATATTAATTTTGCAAGCAAAGTCGTTTTATTTGTTATTTTGAGCGATAATGCAAATGATATTTGTTTTTTAAGCGAAAGTAAATAAAATGAAGTCTATTTTAAAAGGTGAAAATTGTATAGAGTTACATGCGTATGCGACCGATTTTAAAAAAAAAGGGGGATTAATATTATTTTTGTTGTAATGCGAGAAGCATTTTTTCTAAATCTCAATAAGTTTAAATTTAATTTCGAATAAATTTAAGTCTAAGTAAAAAGTTGAATGGAAATTTATTTCCGTAATAGTTACTATTGAAAATTGATGGGAAAATAGCTTCTTGGATCGACAGCGAGTTGATTTATTTAGCTATTGTAAGCGGTGTGCGCGAGAAGAGAGAGAGAGAGAGAGAGAGAGAGAAAGAGAGAGAAGAAAGAAAATCGCGCGCATAGGGAAAAAACAAACTCTCACCGCCGAACTCACTGTGTGAGCGTACAGGGCGCTTCACAAAATTAAGCCGCACGATCAGGGAGAGCAATCTCCGTGATGACGTTTATAGACCTCACTAGGGACCTCGTGTCCCGCGGAACCCATGAAGGTCACCATGACTCCTTAGGGCTGTTGTAAGGTGGATCTAGGAGTATTAGGCTGGGAGAGTGAGGTGGCGAGAGCGCTGTAAGCCTGGAAAGACACCCGTAAAAGGGCGGGAGTCTGAAAGGCGAGGAATGTTTTTCGCGGAAAAATTCGGCAGGCGCACGATTAAGTACGAGGCACGGCGCGCTGCGAAGGTGCGGGAAAAATCGGCAAGCGCACGCTCCGAAGCGCGATCGCGGAGATTGAGAGGATGCGCACTTATATGCGTAAATTTTTAAGATATATTTTTATAGCACACTGTGCCTTAAATCCGCACTTAGTTCACAGTTTTCCGTGACCTAAGTAGCTTATTATTGAACGCTATATTCGGCCAACTTC
>JAPYZA010006923.1:0-26975 GCA_030522685.1 Eupelmus azureus
GCAAGTCTAACCGACGGAGAAGAGGCGTTATCGCAAAGGCGATAACGCGTCTTCCCGGCGCTGCAGCACCTGTGGCTCTACATAGGTCACTTCATAGCGAATATTTTTAAATAGTAAAAAGTAGTTTTAGAAATAACCATATTAATTATATTAGTTAAATGTAGATTAAAATTTGACTTGAAAAATATTTTATTAACAGATTTTAATAACAAATTTCAATACCAACATATTTGAATATAATAATTCCGTTATAACCTTGCTTATAAAATTAAACTTCTGATCAATAAAAAATCGTAATCAAAAAACTATACATACATAAAATCAAATATATTTAAAGAAAATGCGAGATAAAAAAAAACAATGTGAAATGCGATTTTTGACAAACTAGCCCCATTGCCGAGGACACGCCTCGCAATCGGTCGCTATACTCGGCGCAAAGTGCACGACGTGCCTTTCATTTCGAGCTTTTATGCGCGAAACTCGTTGTGTTAGGGTCTCGCTCGACATTGACGCGTGTATTTCAATTTTTTTCATCCAAAAAGCCTGCCTCAGCGTTTCAAAAAAAATCTCGCAAACGAGCGAAAATTTTTAGAGCTTATTCACGGGCGCTAACTTCGTTTCGGTAGCTGTGTTATTTCCGTTTATTAAAAAGATCATCACACTCAAAATAAGCAGAGATACAAGATTAAACGTAATAAAAGAAATGAATAAAAATGAATACAATCAAGTCGATAAAATTTAATAAAAGAAAGCCCTCCCAAACGTTAAAAGCAGATTAAATTAATTCAAGACATTTCGAAAACGCCGTGATTCCAGAATTCTCACTCTTACAACCAATATCGGATCGTCCAATAACAATTCAATCCACCCTCACCCCCCGCCCCCAATCCACACAATCTCATTTCCAAAACAAAAAATAAATCTGCCATGGCCTGCGATCCTCGTCGATATTCCAGCCCGATAAAAGTCAAATTAACTTAAGCACCGGGCGCCGCTTTCATTTCGCGCCGCCACCTCGAATTAAAGGCGCGCGAGAAACGGAAAAACATCGGCGCAAACAGCGCGCGGCACTCCTGTAAACTACTCGGGCAGGCAATATAAGCCGGGCCGGAATTCGCCTTTTTTAATCACGTCGCGCTCCCGGCCCCGAGAATTCGCGACGCGCGGCAATACAAGGAGAGCAGCGAATCGAGCTACACACCCGGCGCGTTATCGGGAAAAGGCGCGCGCCTTTTAGCTGCTTCGGGCGAGGGGTAGTGTATTGCTGGGGGGTAAGGAATCCCGATGCATTGTAAGCTGGAGCTATTCGGGGCTGTATAGTGGCTGCTGTTTTGCGCGCGAGGGGAATTTTGGGAATTTATAGGGGGCGGCGGGTTATTTTGGAAATGCGGATTTTCAGCGGGGAAAAATGAAATTTTGGAGTTTGAGAGGTAAGTTTTGGGCGAGTTGGATGTCGACGTTGAATGGTATTCTCGTTAATTATGTTTATGTGGGGATGTGATCTTGAGTGTGAGAATGCGGAGGTGAGAGGAGTTTAAGTGCATTATAATTACGATGCTGAAGAATTTTCAATTTTCTCAGAGTGTATTTTCAGAAAATTTTACGATAATCTATTCTTAAGCTTATTAGAAGTTGCGCCAAAGTTTGTAAAGTAAAATAATTTATGCTAGATTCAACAAAAAGCGCCTTCGATTAATCCGCTGAATAAAACAGGGAATTCATCGATTTTTCATAATAATTTTAAAAGCCCTTCCATAACGAATTTAATATTCCTCTCTAGAACCTCGGCAATAAGATAGACAGCCAACTCGGCGAGTCGCGTTTCAAGTTTAATGCGGCCCGGCCAAAATAGAAAGCAATATTAATTCATTAGGGATCCATCGGCAGGGAGGGGGGAGAGAAGGGAGGAAACTCTGCACTTACCTGACTGGTTTTGCTTTACTGCAAGACGAATATCGTTGGTAATTACTTATGCAAAAAGCATCTTCGATATTGATTATCAGAGTGTTGCTAATTTTAGTTGATCATCTCCGTCGAAAAACTTAATATAATCAGCCGTTTTTTTTTAAACGCTAATTTTATACGTTCAAATTGAAATTATAGAGGGAATAGATATTTTATTTTATCAAATGGAAACGTTATATTTAGGGAAAAAAATACTATATTCATTTATTTTAAAAAATTACTGCGGCACCAAAAAAATAGCTGAAACTTTTTCAGAATTTTCATTTACCAAAATTGTGGACAATTGTAGTACTATTTTAAGGAAATAGTTTCTACACAATGATGAATCCGTTATGAACGTTTTATTGTAATTTTCTTATTTTAAAAAAAATATAAAATATTATAGAATAAAAGCTTCAATTTGATTTTTTCAGAATATTGAAAAATATAGATTTAGTTTGAATTTGAGCAATAGAATTAAATAATAGGTCCGTATTTAAGAGTCCGAATTATTTAGTTTTAATCTTGATTACGAGACACGTGACTTATTTTGGCTAAGGAAAACACTAAAAAAGTTTCAGAAAAACTGAATACTAAAACAGAAAAGCATTATACTAGGTGAGTCAAGTTAATAAAAAAAGTTATATCTTTCAAAATATAAACAATATTGTAAAAATTATTTTAATCAAAGTTTTAAAAAAATATTTGCTTAGCGAGCATCAACTACTCAAGCCTAGCGCGTCGACACGGCGTTTCGTCCCAAGACTACCCTTCAGGACTCATCAGTAAGGCTTTTTTTAAACCGGGTAGCCTCTTGCCTTAGACGCCTGGGGTCGTTTGACATATATATATATGTGTGTGTGTGTGCACCGCGTGTGTGCGTTTCGCGGCGTCGCTAATGCATGTCGCATTGTTTGATGATGGGACTTCTGCGCACGTGCGCATGTAACGGCATTGTTTGTGCTCTATAGACCAGGCGATTTACGCTAGGTGTATGACCCAACGGTCAGATCCTGACCAGAGACGGCTATGGATCAGACGGAGGTTAGCAATGAAGCGAGCGTTAGACGCCGTTCGGTCGAGCTTCTTTGCTGACCCCTCTTTTATGAGGGTGGATTATTATGTAGGAGAGAATGTCTCTTTCCACCTGCCGGTTGAGCGTGTTATCGTGTTTCGTCCCAATCCCAAGACTACTTTTGTTGCATCGTTTTGGACTCATCAGTAAGGCTTTGTAACTAGT
Source organism: Eupelmus azureus (assembly GCA_030522685.1). Taxonomy (NCBI): domain Eukaryota; kingdom Metazoa; phylum Arthropoda; class Insecta; order Hymenoptera; family Eupelmidae; genus Eupelmus; species Eupelmus azureus. Next base: position 3,185 of record JAPYZA010006923.1, read on the forward strand.
AAGCAAGGTAGAGTTTGCCTTAGACACGCTTCAGCGCTACGACAAATGATTTGGATGTAAATCGGACTTATATACTAATTGGAAGATATTCCAGACACTTGCGGGCGCGAAGTGAACGCCGCGGGAATTTAAAATGCGAATTGATAAATTCTAAGTATTGTTCAATAGTTATTAAGTTTTAATATTATTTAAGGGAGTAATTAAAAAAATACATATTAATATGCTATAAAAAATAATAATTTGAGTAACTAAAGTAAAAAAATGATTAATTCTTTCAAATCTAAGAATTCATTAATGTTACCACCTAATTCAGACATATGTTTTCGTAACAATCCGACCCCGTTTTAGCAGAAATCATTATAAACAGGAAACACAAACTTCTAAAATTACGCCACAAAACGTAAACCCAGTTTTTATTCTCTCTTCGTGACCATAACCTTAAAGAAGAAATTCAGAGCGAAAATAAAGCAGAAAAAGAAGTCCGAGGTAAAACCACGCACGGAAGGGAGGAAGTTCACACCATCTGAATCGAGAAAAGCGTCTCAGCGCGCGCGACGAATAAAATGTAGAGCGCTCTTTCCGCGGCGGCGCTCGTGACGTCGTGTCGTTATATACCCACGAGACGTGCCAGCTTTTGTTCTCTCTCTTACACGCAAGCGCGCGCACATACACACGCTTTCTTACTGTTGAATTTCCGCTGACGAGGCTAGTTATGTGCTCCGGCTTCCAGTCGGCAGCCCTGCACTGTGTGTACCTTTTGATCTAGATTCGCGTATAAATTGCATTTATAGCTACCTGGAACCATTTATGAGCGTCGCCTGCAGGGCTGGGTGAAAGATATTTTTTATCGGAAATTATTATCTGGATTTTCGGCGCAATATTGCTTTTAATTTATTGTTTATGGATACGGATTGTGTCGTATACAGAAATTTTGCAGTATTATTTAAAATAACTTTTTGATAAATTTATTTTCAAAAATATTTATTTCAGTTTGTAATTTTAAAATAAAAAATTATACATTTTATTTTAAATTTTACCTATTTCACATAAAATTGTTACTTGCTGATTTACAAAGAGGGATTCCAATCTTGGAAAAACAGATTTTGTCATGAATACCTAAAAATGAAACTGATCGCCCTCGCTTTAATCTCATAAACTAATTTTTGTAGAGGATAATCTTAGTTTGTTAAAACAGTTAAAATAAATAAAACATTCATGATTTTTTATTTTTTGCGATTTAGTTTTTTATCCTAGCTTGATATAAAGTACGTAGCTAACCGACAAATCCAAAAAAGCACAGTGCTCACCGATTTACGCGCACAATATATACAATTCGCTCAGAGCACCAAGCTTATCTCACAATCCGCGTCGCTTTCGTACCACGAGAAGTGACAACGCTTTCTTTTCTTATCTTACGAACGACCCAACCGTTCCTACGACTGTCTTAGTTGTAGGTATAAGTAACTACGTTAATCATTAACCTACTCATTTTAAAGAAGGTATATAATTATTCGATTTATCGATATTTTCAAGTTTACAAACTTTATAAGATTTTGTGAGATTTTAGACGCTTGAGTTAAAGCAAAGTAGATGATTCTCGTATACGTATAGTATCACGCCAAAGCAACGCAATTTCGTTACTTATATTGTACAAAAATATTCAAGCGTTACAGATTCAAGCAATTAAAACTTTATTCTGAGGACTATATATTTTTTTCAGTACACTATAAAAATCACTCTCACTAACCATCCAACCCCAAACACCAAACCCACAACATTCACAACCTCCTATTCCAACAATAAAATCCCAAAACACCAACCTCCCCTCTCATCATTAAAAACCCGTTCTTTTCCATTACGCGCAGCGCACAGAACCAGCGCGCGGAGCCGGCGCGCCGTCCTTTTACGCGGCGCAGGCTAACTCAATAGGGATAACGCAGTTGCCGCGCGGATACCACTGCACCTGGGCACCACGTCGACGTGCTCCATTTTAACTAATTCTCCCGGCTATAGCAGCGGCGGCAGTAGCTATATATATATATATATATATATATACACGCGATTTTTCCAGCGAAATAAAAGCTCATTCTATCTGGGCGGTGGTGGCAGAAAAAAAATTTGTAAGACGGGAAGAGAGGTAGAAGCTTCTTGAAATGGAAGACGCGCGAGTTCTGGCGTTTTAAGTGACGGGAGGATGGGGCGATGGAAAAGAGCGATACGGAAATTAAAACATTCGTTGGATAAGGAGTTAAGGTGTATTTGTGGAGGGTTGGGTCGATATTGATATTCAGCGGAGAGATATATCTACTTTTTTTAGCATTTTTTTTTAGATTTGCAGTATTTTATTTTTAAGGTTTAAAATAGATTTGCGAGAATTTTTAGGAAATTTTTTTAAATATTAGAACGGTTTTACTTAAAGGAAATGGAATTATTTTTATTTTTCGAATTATCGACGTTGAACTTTTAATATCGTTAAAAACTTTTTCCGGGTACAAATTTTTTATTTAATTAACTTCAGTTATAATGCTTAATCAACCTTTGAGTTTGGCAATTGTGTAAAAAGGCTATATACTGCGAAAAAAGGGTCACCAGGGAACTCAAAATTTTATTTCCCGGCTCTGTGAAAAAGTCGAAACTCAATTTCCCAGCTTCATTTAAAAGATAGCCTATATAAAAGGCAAAATGAAATAGGTACGCACCAGAACTTTTTTTTACTCTTTTCTTTAAAATCAAAAGCTTTCTTCTACTTTTAAACAACCAAAAGTATTCTACGTATAATGAACCTGCGATTTTAACTTTAAAAATCATATATTTAAAAATAATCAATAAATTCAAGCTAAAAATGAACAAATCGACGATTCCGATTGACTAGGACGTACTCCAGAAACTCATTTAAAAAAGTATTATCAAGATAGCGTAGACGTACATAATGCGCCTTTCTTAAACGTGTTTCTGAAATACGTTCTTATCAATAGAAGCCGTCCAAATACAAAACTACGACCACAACTTCTTCATATAAAACCTTATCTCCAACCCAAAGAAAAAAGCTTCATACAACAAAACCAACCGAAAATTCAATAAAAACAACCCAACACCCCACCCCAAAATCCCTTATCACCCTCCACCTCAAAATCCCCCTCCCCCAAAAAAACTCTCCATTACCGTTCGCCAAGCCTCACACCCAGAGCTCTTGCGTTCGTCCCGATCTCGGGCCAAGATGTCTGCGCAGTTCGCCCCGGATGCTGAACTCCTGCGGAGCTTGCAGCGCGATTAGGAGTCGGTCTCGTTATCGGCAGGACGGCCCCGAATCGCTCCCAGCCTTATCTGAGCGCGCGCTAGCTGCTTTCCTCTCGGGTCTCCTACTTCGACTTTCGCTGCACTTTTTGCGACCGCGAGCTGCACGTGCGCTGCAGAGCCGACTCCGGAGGGCCGCGAGCTGTTTTTACGTGTGGGATATGGAGCTGACGCGGGGAGCATCGAGATGGGGGTGTTTTTGCGGTAATCAATGGCTGAGGAGCGATTATGGGTGGAGTGAGTTTTTTTTTTGAGGGATTGGTAAGGGAACGTTTATTTTATTGGAGTAATGGCGATGTTAATGGATCAGTTATCCTGCTACGCTAGCACTGTGATACACTTACACTTCAAACTATAGTTTAACGAAACGCATTATCGGCTAAAACGTCCCTCGGAAAAATAATAGCTAGAAATCTTGTCCACACACTCGCTTCCCACATTTGAGAATTCCCGTAGCAAAGCACTCGTATTTTTCAATTGTCCGACTCTCCCGAGAGCATTTTCCTCCTACTTTCCTCCTAAGCCCTTAACACCTCGCTGGCGAATCCTCGCAAAAATACATCAAGCGCTCAGCGGCTTCCGGCCCGTGAGACAACGAAACGGCATAATGCCATTTTCCGAAACTCGCCGCCCGGAATTTCAAAAACGGATTTCCCGTGCTACGTGGCCCAAAATTTCAAAAGCTCGCCGTACATATACTTCTGTTCCGCCGCTAAAAGGACGTCCTCCCACGCAGCGAGAATAAATTGACCGCGCGTTAATAAAGAGTCCCTAGCATTCGCGGAAATTAAGCGGGTTCTAGAATCGTCCTCGGGGATTGCTCGGCCATTTGTCCGCCTTCTCTTTGGCCAAGTGAGGTCCTATATAGCGCCGGCCTCTTGGAGCCTCCCGCTATTTCATTTTTGGCCGTTTCCTGTATTATCGGACGCGACGACCTGGATTCCGGGGGACGTGGGAATTGATCTGAGAGAAGAGGAAATTCGGAGGTGCGACGATGTGCGGCTGTCGGGGGGATTCTGTTGATTATCGGGCTTTTGAATGTCGAGCTTTTTGGCGGAATTCATTTTGAGCTAATAAAACGTTACTTACGCCAAGTCAGTCCTTTCTTTCTTAAATAAAAGGATCTAGCCTTCAAAAAAAGAAGACACTGCAATTTTGCGTATACACACATCAACACTTCACTTTTCCGCAACCCAGTCCCAAATCCAAAACACTCCAATCCATTATTCCCACTTCGAGCCCGGCCAATTGCAAAGCAGCCATCCCCCGTGTCCCTTTCACTAACCAAGCGCGTATATACAGCGCGATCCCGCGGCCCATTCATCAGCCCCGAAACACTATCTAACAGCGCCGCGATAGAAACTCCGCGGGAATTGGACCACAGAGAGAGGGACAGCCGAGTAGACAAGTCGCTCCCCGAATCGATTGTCTCTACCTCAGGGCTCGGCGCCGCGTTACACACGCACATATACCCACCGTCCGCCAGGTCAATTTCCTGGCGCGCGCGGGCCACGCTCGGGATCTTCTCGTTTTCCGTAGCCAGCCTATATACGATGATTCGATCAACGGTTGGCCGCGTTGCTAATTCACTCCTCCCCCCCGCGTAAATTTATCGTCTCTCACCCCTGTGTGATGGAGACGCGAGGTATAGTCCCGCGAGACTGGGTGGGTGTATTTACATTTTTATGGGTCGGAGTTGTGGTAATGTTGCTGAGGAAGGGAGATTGATGGCGCGGGTGGCTGCTTTGAGGTTTTTTGGCTGGTTGTTATTGTGGGGGTGCGAGGATGGGGGTGGGGTGAACGTGAGAAAGTTGGAGCAATTATGGTGAAATGTACGAGGTGGACTGGCTTTGTGGGTTGGAAAATATGAATGTTGGTTGAAGTTTCGCGGAAAAAGGCTAACCAATGCAAAGCTTTCTCTTTGAAAAAGCGAAAAATTTTTTTTCATATTTTGTATATGAAAGTTAAATGAAATATTTGGCTTAGTGGGCAAGCGACACAAGCCAAGCCATTCATGGCGTTGCGTTTCAAAGCAACTTTATGAATCAGTAAGGTTTTTTCTTTGCATAACCCTCAATTTAAACGCCTCGTATTTGTTTGAGGGTACGTAAAAATCTTTTGAATCCATCTAAATAATGAAAGTAGAAAATTGTGAAACTCAATAAATAATGATATAGTATGTATGTCAATATAAATGTACATCGAATTTGGTATACCTGTTAATTCTCCCGAAAGACGTAATACAGTCGTTTCATTTCCTAAACATAAAAAAAAGATATTTCAACCAAAACAAATATAAAAAGCGAGACGAAACTCACTGCTTTTCCCAATAAACCAGCCTGTCTCATCAGATTAGACGCTTGTTTATATTCCGCTTTTATTTACATTTTCATGGAACCAAATTGTAACACCGCCACAGGATAGATTTACGAGACAGGCAACTGCCCTGAGATGAGGTTTGTCTTGTCGCGATGTAACGCGAAGACGCGAATGCAGGGGGGCTGAATGAGAAAAGCCTAGTGGGAAAACTACATATGATGGGCTGCAGTGCGCTTGATTTATTGTGATCGGGAGGACAGACGGTCTATTATGTACGATAAGGAAGCTATTTTTTTTCTCATCAGATAGTTTAATGGTAGCTATTTGTTTGGTCTTAATCGTTTTTTATTTGCAAGAATAATCGAGACAAATTGGATTTTGATCATGAGTTTTGATTAAAATAGCATACGTAAAGAATGCGGTGAACTACATTTGCATAGTCATGTAATATTTTATATATTTTATATAAATCATGTACTCATTAAAATTTCGTCAATAAAACCTCTGCAGCTCGGCTTAATCTCGAAAGTCACGTCAAATAATTCAAAGTTGCTTCCTCAAAGTTGCAAAGTCGTAATACTAAACCTCTGCATAAAAGAGCCATCGTTTATTAAAAGGCCAACTCAAAACTCCTCCCCGATATTTTCATTACTCCTTATGATCTTCTTATTTCGCCTAATTAAGTAGCCAGAGTCCCCAAGAAGATTCAACGAAAAAGAAAAATACGAGAAAAGAGCTACCAGTCTTTTTGCAAATGCAAATCGGAAATTAGAACCAAGAAGACGTAATCGAGGCGGAGTTTTGGGACTTTTTGAAGGCTGCGCGCGCTCGGCAACTTTTCGAACCGATAATTATAGCGACAAGAAAGTCGAACAAGTCAAGCCGTGAGCTTGCGCGTGAAAACTTCGTTGAAAGGAACTCATCTTCTTCTTTTTTCATTTTATTTTTGCACTGGCTGATCTAGTTTACCAGCGCATTCTGTAAATAAAACTGTTTTAATAACAGAAATTCGTTATTTGTTTGTTGTTTTGATTATTCTTTAATTTTTCTCTTATTAGCCAGCAGCAAAGTTTTTCAGATATAACAGCGAACTTTAAAACAAACTTGATTCACGAGTCATTTTTCAGCGGGCAATAATTGCTGTTTATTCGGCCCCGTTACGGATTTCACTTCAACAACGGGAAATAAAGCGAAAACTTTATTCGCGATGCTTTAGCTAAAATAGCCTTTGTTTCCTTCCGTAATTGCGCTATTAAAAACAGTTTAAAATCCCTCTCCTCTCTTTCTTTTTTATCTCGGCGGTGACCCATTTCCTTTTTTTCTCCCTCTCCGGCGCTCTGAAAAGAGGTGACCGTTAAAGTTTCCGGAAATCGCGCACTGCGGTTGAAATACAACTACGAGGAAATTAAGTGGATAATTGAAGCGCCGCCAGGACATAAGCGATCCAATTACGGCTTTCTTCGATTCAGAAGGGAGCAGCCCCCGCGCGAGCACTCCAGGCTCTTTGAAGTCCCGCGCGCCCTCGATCGGCCAATGAATTAACGAGTTTTTCAAGAGTCGCTTTGATTTATGAAATTATGATGATTGTTGGTAAAGTTGGGTTAACAAGGAGAGTGAGAGTCGTTTAAAGAACTTTTTGATGGTATTTGATGATTTAAGTTGGAAGAGTATTAATATTTGAATTTTTGTAGATTATACTGTTAATTTTCTTTTGTACTCATTTTATTCTTCTGGAAAGCTTATTTCTTAACAATTTACTTCTTATTTTTTGCGCTTCCAGTAAAAAGTTTGTTCTTAAGTCACTGTAAAACTTCATTACAAAATGAAAATTCTCATCTTCATTCTTTCTTTTGTTTTATAAAAGAGATTCACTGTTATGAAATCCTCTAGAATGTTTCCGGTAGTTTCGAATACAAACTAAGAAAACATTTAATTTTAAGTATAGTACGAATTAGTTATAATTATACAAATATTAAATAAAAAATATTAACACTATAACAACGTTAACAGCACCTATAATATCACATCAAAGCTCGATACCTAAAATTAAACAATGAATCATCCTCTCCAAAAAAAGCTCGATAATCCCCAGTCCACTACAACCCACAGAAACTCATTTAAAATTTAAAGACAGCGATAAACACCCACCCTCACTCCCAATACCCACCCTCCCCTCTTATAATCATCGCGTTAAACTTTACTCATCCCGATTAAATCGAGCCCCGCCCGGCGATATTATTAACTTATCCAAGCAGGGTCAGGCCGATCCTTAATGGGCCGTATAACTTTCTGGCGCTCGCGAATCAGCGAATCTCCTCGCTCGCGCCGTCGGCTTTTTTCCCCCCTTAAATACACTCGGCGTTCGCGCGCTTCCCGAGCCTTTTCGATGAAAAGCCGAGCGCGCCGCTTTCTTCGCCCTCGGCCCGACGTTTATTCGCCTTAAATTCAACGGATCCGATCCGCTAGAGTGTACTTAAGCCTGCTAGATTCGCTCAACGGTTAGCGGGCTCGGGCTGTGAAAGAAGTGTGTTTCCAGCCTTCGAGTGAGCGGGATTTGGCGGAGATTAAAAAATTGAATGAACCGTACCAAGCTCATACTTTATTCAGCTGATACGGTTACCTTAATAATAGCTCCCTATAAATGTCAAAATTTATTAACGTTAATTATTTCTCTGATAATCAAAGAAAGCAATAATTCACAATCGATCTCCCCATTCTTTCTGTTACAGCATGCAAAGCGCCACCACTACATAACAGTTCATCGGCACGAGTCAGCATCGTCGGACGTGTCAGGTAGCACCACAAGCCAGCCGCAGAACGAGGACAGCCAGGATGTCGCGGCGCCTCCGACCTCCGCGAGTTTCGATGATGATTACTTTGGCCACAGTGAGTTTATTGCATTTACGCATTTGTCCTTTTCTAGATGTAAGCGAGCGCATCTACTTTCGTTCGTTTTGCCTGAAGCTTTTGCCGATTATACGGGAGATTAATAAAGATTAGTGACAGGCGGTCTCGTTGGGGGTAAATTATGTTATTTTGTTTTTCAATGCTTTATGAGCTGATCCCTTTGGTGTTTTTGCGTTGGTATTACTGCTGTAATATGGGATTAAACTAGATGTTCACAGGGATGAAGCTAAGATAAATGCTTCCACGTGAAAAGAATATATTTTATTCGAATAATTGAATCGAATCCGATTAACGTAAATACGTTTTTGTCAACGGCTGCTTGTACATCCATCATTTTGTAAGCGACGCCTTGCGAAAAACGTTTAATCCGAAAAGTTCAACGATATTTTTAGCGCACTCTGATAAATGCCAGCAAGTTTAATTTGATTAATTACGGCTCGTTATTTAGCCTCATTTCCCGAACACGTCATTATTCCATGACTGCTCCCAAGCCGGTGATAAATGTTCTGCCGGCATATCGCATTTCCTTCGCCGTTATAATGTACATGTGCGCAGGCCGAATCGAAATTCAAAATTATTCGCGTCCAATGAGCATTCGACACAGTGCCGCGCGCGAATTTACACTGTGCCGCTGCATGTTAAATTGAAAATGAATTTAAAATGTATAAGCCACAAATTATCGCTCCGCTTGTTATAGCTATTAATTTCATTTGTTCGCGCGAGTTTAAATTAGTAATCTATTACACGAGTATTATCGTCGATTGGGAAAATTATTCGTCCTCTAATTTCCGTTAATTCCGCTTCATTTGTTTTTGCAAAATGCCGGCGTTGAATAAACCATTTTTATTTATAAGCAATTTCCATAAACAAATTTGTAAAGTTCAGTGAGCGATTAATTTTTGATCGCTAGAAAATCATTTTGAAATTCAAATCATATTTTATAATTTATAATCGTAAACCAGACTAATTTAACCTTTTACTCGACTATCAATATTACACTCAACAAAATCTCACCAATCCATATTATTTACCAACACACAAACCACCAACCCCGCCTCTCACAAAAAAAGAACAACCAGCCACATCCACCCTCCCAACCTCCAATCCCATCCCAACAGCCCCGAAGTGCCGAGTCCCAGATCGAAGAAAAGGCGATCGCGCAAATAAAAGTTCCGCGCGTGCGAAGCGATATCCAATCTCCGTCGACGGACTCGTCCCGTCGGGAAGTTTGTATACGTATACGCGCCGCCCCGGCCGGCGAGGACAGTTGGATCGCGAATTCAATATCTAACTTCTGGATTAGCATAGAGATCGAACTCTAGGCAAACGGGCGCGACAGCCTCCATTTCCCCGCGCGCNNTATATATATATATATGTATATATCGGTGCGTCTTTTATGCGAATTTACGCGCGCGCGTTGCGACGATCATAAAGTCCGTCAATCAGTTTTTTCCCATTCGCGAGCAGATTTCTGGGCTGGGGGAGTTGTAAAGTTTTTATTTTGGGGTGGGAAGGGTGGAAGTTTGGAGAGATAGTTGGATGGGTGTGGAGTGGAGTGGGTTGGTCTTTGAGAGGGTTAATTCAATTTGGAGTTGGGAATTTTGGAATTGGGCTTGTTTTGACAAGGGTCTTGTCGGCGTTATCGGTGATTTGTTGTTTGTGTGATAGCTTATTAACGTGTATAAAAGTAATAAAAATACTTGAAATTATTGTAGTGTAATTAAAAGCGGTACTTTAAAATATAAAAAATAAAAGTTTAGATTGAGATTTTCATGTCACAAGAATAAAGTTCTATCCATTAAAACTATGATAAACAACTTTTACGTGCAGTGAAAACAATTGAATTCGAAATACAATTATTTAGTAACAAATTAACCATAGTTTGATATACACATGCACTCTACTACTATTAGGCAAAATCTGAACAAACACGCGTACTTTCATCCTACAATTTAATTAAAAAGTATCGAGAAATTCTCACGTCAATAATAAAGTCTCCTTTCAACCCTACATAAAAAAAAGTAATAATTAAAACACACAAAGGCCTTATTAATCAAACCTCTCCCCCACCCAACTTCCTCAACACAATCCCTACACCAACCTCTCACAAACATCCAATCGCAATAAAAACCAAAAAAGCAAAAACAAATAAAAACCACCCCGAGGGGAACAAACACGACGTTCATAGTCTACATTCCTCGCATAATAATCCCAGGCACGCTGGCTTCAATTACCCAGGGCGCGCGCGCTCATAACAGAAATGACGGATTGTTCACGGGAGCTCGCTTCAGTAATAAGCGCGCTACGTTCCTTCGACGTCTGCGCCGCTGCGAGAGCTCCGGGATAGAGAAAATTGAACGCGCGCGCGGGCGAATTCCGCGCAACAAGTGGCCGCTGCAGCCAGCGCGCGTGGATCCGAGCGCCGTTTCGTTTGTGTCCGCGGTACTGACTGGATTCGAGGCTGTTTATGACTGTATTGTGGAGTTTTTGCGTTCTTTTTCTCGTTTTTGCGCTTTTATCGTGAAGATGGTGCGAGCTTTGTTCGCAGGTAATTACGAGAGGATTGACTGTTTTTATTGGGTTGTTTTGTGTTCGTTTTTCTGCGTGGGTGGTTTTGTGTTGCTATTTTCTGGGGATGGTAAAAGAGGTATGAATGGCAATTTTTAGTGGAACTTGAATAAGACACTTCATCTCCTATTACAATCGGCTTAGTTTGGAAATATTTTAATGAGATACATTTAATTCAAAGACTGGTTTTAATTGCATATTCACAGTCAAGTTAAAATTAACGATAAATGACTCAAATCATTCACAGACAAACCGACAACCCAAAAAGACAACTATTCTCACTAAACTATCATCCACACAAATACCCACGTTCATTATTCCTAATCCAAAAACCCATTCGATCAACACATTAGCTGAAACCCTCATCAACCTCCTCTCAGCTTCACCAACTCATCTAATCGTCAAAAACCTTTTAATTTTCAGATCCATGCGCCGGCAAATACTGCGGAGCCGGCCGCGAGTGCCAGCCGTCGCCCGACGGTGCCGTCGCCGTCTGCGTCTGCGCGAAGCGATGCGCCCGCAGACACAGGCCGGTCTGCGGCAGCGACGGCAAAGTCTACGCCAATCACTGCGAGCTGCACAGGGCCGCCTGCAACCTTGGCAGCCCGCTCACCGCCAGTCGGCTAATGCGATGCTTGCACCGAGGTGAGTTGTGTTATTTTGCTTTGGGAGGGTTTAGGTTTGTTTGGAGAGGTAGGTTTTTTTGGGTGAGGGTGTAGAGGGGGTGTTGGGGTGAGTTGGGGGAATGGTGGACTTCTAATTTTTAGAGGGTTGTGATTTTTGATTTTATTAATTTTGGTTTTTTAATAAGAATAAATGTTTAGAAATAAATATGTTTGAGATTGATAGGTAAACTAGTTTGATATGTAACAATGTTATACATAGATATTTATGAAGGAAGTAAGGGTAATTTCTTAAGGCATAATTCATCAATGTAAACTAATAATTAATAAAACTATTTTCAATTGTAATCTGAAAAGTTTACTATTACATTAAAATTAAGTTATATTACAACAATTTAAAGAAACATAAATTTAACATACTCTGTAAAAATTAATAAACTGTATTTTGTTCAAAATAAAAAAATTCCTTCGAGCCGGATTTGAACCAGCGACCTATGGATTTCTGATTTTTTTAATCACCAACTACAGTCCACCGCTCTACCAACTGAGCTATCGAAGGCTCTTGAATAAGCAACATTTTTTATCTGGGTAGAGGTGTGTTTATCGATCGAAGATCTACAGTGTTAATTAACTGGAGCATAATTAATTTTTTTGATACTCTAAGTGATGTTTGAGAATATTAAGCGTACTATTCAATTTGTGGCACAAAATTATTCTAAAAATAAATTATTTTAAAAAATTATTATGTATTATTTAATTAAATTATTAATCTCTGTCCTTTTCTTATATCAACGTTTCACTTGAATATTTCTCTTCAATAAGTTAATCGATCTATTCTAAATTTTGGAAAGTTTTTAAACATTAATATAAAATTGTGCAATATTAAATTATTTAAAGACGAACAAAATTTTACTCTCAATAAGTTTTTAACGTGAAAAGCGCGCTCAAATTTTATAAAATTATAATGTCGAAAAATTTTTAATAGATAATAAACAATAAAAAGTCGCTATCTAAATGTATTTTCTTAAGGTCATATATTTCTTATTAATTTTTTTCTTTATGTAATATAAAGCAATATTAATTTATTTAAAATAAGTTTATGAAAAACATCGGATCGCAAATTTATAATAAGAAATTTGTTGTTAATTATTTGTAAGTGAAGTTTTCACGATAGCCATTTTTTTTATAATTATATTTTGATAAGTGATAATTTACCTATATGGGATCAAAATATAAATTAGTGTAATATACATGAGGTATAATGGTGGATAACGTAAATGGAATTTAAAATAACTTGTAAAAATATTTGCATAATAGTGCAAAAAGACAAAAAATATTCCTTCGAGCCGGATTTGAACCAGCGACCTATGGATTTCTGAATTTGTTTATGACCACTACAGTCCACCGCTCTACCAACTGAGCTATCGAAGGCTGTTGTTAATTCAAGCAAGATCGAGATATTTAATATGGATCGAATCTGAAATATAGGTCACTATATCAACCTTTCAAAAATTGTTCCATGAGCCTAAACTTCTTTAGAGCTCGTTACCTAAATTGATCTTTATCAGTAATAGCTGGTGAGAGTGGCCGCACTTCTAATTAGAACTATTTTATTGAATAATGGATTGTGAATTGACAAAATAACTTTAATTTTAAAAACGCAAAAAGACCAACCGTAGTGTAGTGAATATACAAATTAAAAAGAGAATTTACAATTTATTTAGTTTAAAGATTTTTAAAGATTGTATAAGTAATAAGTAAAACTTAATTTAATTAGAGAAAATTTGTGTAAACACTAAATTTTAACAAATTAATAACAAAATACAGCATGGAAGAATTAATATTATAATTATTATTAATTAAGATTTAAATTCTCTTCCATAATTATCATTATTAGTTGATCTTGCTCTAATTATGATTTAGATAATAATGCATGATACGCTGAAATATTTTTTATAATTATTACAAAATATATATTTAAATTAAAAAAGTAATAATGCTTTATTTTCTATGATATTTTCTTTTTCTAGCAATATAACACCTTGTTGTAATTTTATTTTCTTATATGTAAAAATGTTATACTTAGAACATCTTTTATATCTTTATTAATAAATTAAATGTAAAGCTAATGATGAGCGTATATATAGACTATAAGCTTTTTAATCTAGAGACATGATATTGTAACGTAATAGTTATGCATTTCAAATTAATACAAAACTCTCAAATAAAAGTTATAAATAAAATAAAACATCTTAAAAATGAAACATATGTTCTTCACGTCAACAACGTAAACACGATAATCAGGTATCAGAAGAACGTGCTTATGCATTACAAAACTCAAAGCGATAATTCGCAAAATCACTGAGAAAACTTAACATAAAAAAAAAGGTCCAGACTAGTATCTTGCACTGCGCAAACTTGATAAGCCTCGCTATCACAGCATTATGAACGTGCCGTATAAGCGCACTACATATGAGAATTGACGGTCAAAGACGAGAGGTGCGCGATGCGCTACTCTTACTATATACACTCGCGCGGGCAGCCACCTCGGTGAAAGTGTTACGGTTGCGCGCGGAATGCGTTTACGGTGCCGAAATATTAAAGAAAAGGTAACAGCCTTCGATAGCTCAGTTGGTAGAGCGGTGGACTGTAGTTGGTGTTGAAAAAATCAGAAATCCATAGGTCGCTGGTTCAAATCCGGCTCGAAGGAATAATTTTTTGCTCTATGGTTATAAGAATTTATTTATTTTGTTTTTCTATAATTTATTAATTTATTAATTTGTGTTTTATTGATTTTTTATGGTTATTTGCATTTGAATTTAATTATTTAAAAATATATTAATTTGTAATAAACTATTCAATAATTCTGGCAATTATATGATTTAATTAAATTATAACTGAACATTTAAAGCTATTAATTTATTTACTTAGTCATTTGCAAAAGTCTATTCTATTTTGAAAAACAATTTAATTTTTATAAATTTTACTGAATTTTCGTTATGAAATATAAATGTTATATTTTTTAATAAAGTAGAAAATTTTGCTATCTCTAAAAAAATATAAAAATATCAATGTAATAAATTTATAACTTTGTTTTTTTTAGTAAAAATAAATAATTCTTATTAATAAAAATAATTTTTAGTAATAATAAACCGCAGACTGTAAATATTGTTTAATTTTAAAATAGAATATAGTTGGCATCAGCAAATCGCTTTAAATACTTATCAATCTGTCAGTTATTTTACTATCTTAATTTTTTCTTTAGAATATAAAAAATTATTAACATATACAATTGTTTATTTTTTACTAAAATTTGAAATGAAGATTCCTACATTATCGGCATGTAGTTTTTCATGTCTTTTTAAATATGTATTTGGAAAATAATTTATATTAATTATTATTATTAACTGATGAAAGGAATATAACTTTGGAGCTTAGATTTCAAGTAGAATAAATTTATAGTTAAATATATATTTTTAGTATAACTGTAAGTCAATAAAATGTTTTTTTTTACATGATGCAGTCTCCAATAAACAATACTTCACAAAATAAATCTCTACAGTACTAAGAAAGTTCTGACAAGAAAGCAATCCTGAATTTATAAACATTTCATCAGAACTTTCTGCTCTTAGAACTTTTTACTCAATCGTTACTACCACTCGAAAAACCCATTCTCTCCAGCCGAAGTACCTGCAAATAACTTATTCATGACAATAAACATCCACACAACAACTTCAAACCCCACAAAACTAACGCCGATTCTCAATAATAAAACCGATCCCGCACCATTCATCAAATCGGCATCAACCCACCTCCCTTGCGCCATAAAAAACAACGACCTTAACTTTCCCTTAACAAACATAAACCAACGCTCGAAAGCCCCTACTATAAATAAAACCGATCACCCTTCAGCGTCTCCTCAAGATAAAAATCACCTCAACCAAGCTATATATCGCCTAGCTAGCTCGGAAGACGCAATATCGGCACGCGCGACTTTACACACGCGGAAAATCGATATACAGCAACCCTTCTACTGCTCTGCATAATGCGCTACTTATAAACAAGGGACCTCGCACGCTTCCCCTATATTAATACTCGCGCCTGCAAAATCCAATAAAGCCACCCTTTCGCTATTATTAATCTGCCCTCGCGGGGTATCTTAGAGCCGGAAGCAGCCGCGTTCCCGCATAATAAAGAAAAAAGAAGAAGGCTCCTACTCGACGATCCGAAAGGAAGAAAATAGAGAACAATGCAAAGCCAAGAAACAGAGCCCCGATGCATCTTCCCGTGTAAGTTTCAATGGCGGTGCGCGCGTACATGTATATCGTTAACTCCCCAAGAGAGAGAGAGAGAGAGAGAGAGAGAGAGAGAGAGAGACAGAGAGGGTATGGTAAATGGAAGGAACGCGGAATGATGTTATTCCGAAAGTTTCGGAGTCTAGCGTACCGCGCGAGGCTCGCTCTTGCGAGAGTTTACTCCCTGATGCGCGATGAAGGGTGGAGAGAGATGCACCAGTGCGATACGAGCTTCTCGAATTCTTCCTCGCTCTTTGCGTCGTATATATATAGTCGAGTTCTGCCGGTCGTTTTCTCTCTGCTTTCCTATAGTCTTTCTCTTTTCCCCGGCACTTGCAAAGTACTTTTTTATTACGAGCCGTTTTTGTTTTTGTTTCGTTTTTACAGAGCGAGCCGCTTTGTTTAAATAGTCAGGGGAGATGGCTGTCGTTTTCGCTTGTGACGTTTTTTTTGCGTAAGAGAGGGGGTGGAGGGGTTACGTTTGAATTTGAAAAATTAAGCGCGGATCTTAAGATCTGAGTTCTTGGGCGGTCTGAAAGTTTTAATACTTGTTCGCAGTTTAATTTTTTATGAGTTTTTAGAGTGGTGTAGATAGATCTGTGTCCTTGTTTTATCGTCGGTTCGCCTGAAACTTTTAGTGACAGTGTATCAAATCGCTGCAACGAATGTTAAAAAGTAAAGAATGATCTTTTTAAATAATTTATTTACTTGCAGAATTATAAAAAATATAGATACATTCTAATTTTTTCAAATGGCTTTAACTTTAGAAATAAAATTTTCAGTTGCATAAAAAGGCAAATCCTTACTACTCTGCGACATAGAATTTTTAAAATACCTTCCACTGAATACGCTTCAAAATTCCCTCATCAAAATTTACTACTCCCAGAAAAACCATCTAAACAAATAAGCCCACCTAAAAATTTACAAACTCCATAATATAATCTACAATAATACGCCGTTCGCCAGAAAACTCGTCATACCTCGAAACCCCCGAAACTCATAACCACATTCAGGACTAGCCCACTTTATATCCGCACTACTACCCCCAGCCCCTTCTAGCCTCTCTCTCCCTCTCTCAAAAGACAAGCTTCCGCTGCATCCCTCCGCGACTTCAAAGAAGGCGGTTCTCTAAGTGCTACTGCGCTTGCTCGCGCACTCAGCTCACCTGAAAATACGCCGAGCGCGCGACATAAAGCCGCGCTCACTCGCGCGGCTAATTAATGCGATTTCGCGCGTTTAATTCTATATCGTCAATTATTAAAGGCACAGCGGGGGCCAGCGCTCGCGCACAGGGGGTTAAAAGGCGCGCTTTGACACGCGGTAATGGCCAAGTTTAAATTGCATCAAGCCGGCTCCATTAACACCTATCTGCACACCGAGCTAGACAGAGAGAGAAAAAGAGAGCTTTTTTCGTACACCGGAAGCCACTTCGACGCTTTACTCTATGTGAGGGGCTTTATTTATTTCGAGCGGGGTTGAGGATTTTAGGTTTTAATGGGTGCGGGGGGCCGCGAGCGCGCGCGCGGTTCCAATGACATTTGCCGTTGCATGGTTTTCCATTTTTAGACGTGTTTGCGAGTTGACGCATCCATTATTCGGAATGCGGATAGAAAGGTTCGTTCTGTTTTATGGGATAACTTTTGCTTTTTGAAACAGTGCGGCCGAGCTTTATCTGACGCGGAAATAGATGGGCTGGTTGAGTGGAGTGCGAAATAAAAGCTTGTATGTATGTGTTTGAATATATTAATTAGGTGGAAAAAAAAAATTCCTTCGAGCCGGATTTGAACCAGCGACCTATGGATTTCTGATTTTATTGTTTGCTTTCCAACTACAGTCCACCGCTCTACCAACTGAGCTATCGAAGGCTGTTGTTTAATCGACTTTATTTCAGGCACACCTATAACGATAAATTGATATCTTCTTGTTTCGCTTTTATATTAAATCAAGTTTTATATTTTGAAGTTATCCAATATTATGCAGGTAGGGAAGTTAATTAACTCTTATCAATTTTTAAAACTAAATTCGCAAAAATAGAATTTATATAAAACTAATAATTAAACATTTTTTTAAACAGTATAAATAGGGCAGGGTAAATAGCGAAGGTGACTAAATAGCGAATATACCATAATTGCCTTGTATTATTTCTCCTGCCCTATGATACTATCTACGTACCCCATATTTTTGCAGAGGTCGATTTTGAATATGTTTTACTATATATTTTACTCACTTTCCCTACTAAATTAAAAAAAAATATAATCCAGAACTAAAAATAAAAATGATATGCCCTTCACGTGGAAAACTCCTGCACAGATAAAAATATATGGATAGTGCAAAAAAATATTCCTTCGAGCCGGATTTGAACCAGCGACCTATGGATTTCTGAATTTGTTTAATACCACTACAGTCCACCGCTCTACCAACTGAGCTATCGAAGGCGGCATTTTTAACTTGAAGGTAAAGTAGGTTCCCGAAAAACAGATTGTAACCGTATTATGCAAACTTCGATTTACAATTAATAATCAAATAATTAGATTTCTTGAATAGGGTAAGTTAGGCAATAGGGGTTGAATAAGCTCCATCAGTAAATACTAACCAGAGCGAGATGTATTGGTATAAACATTTTTTTATCATTATACTTTCAAAAATTGCCGTTTTTAGATAATCTGCTATCATCTTGAAACATATGGAGACTTGATTCATAAATTAATAATTGAAATTAATAAACTATAATTTTACCTATAGTTAACTTGACTTTCTACATTTAAAGTTACATGAGATCATACTTTTTAAAACTTATAAGAGAGAGGGGCAGAATATTTGAAACCTAAAAATTTCCAAAATCAATATATCAATACCCTTAGATAGTTCCGATCGGCCCTTCTATTCGAACTTCTGAACTATTTAATCTTAATTGTGCGCTATTTTTTGTTAGTTGAAAAATCATACATGGGATAATCTTAAGTTGTCTTACTTTCTAATGCATTTTTTGCACCATTAAATTTTTAGCTTTTATATTATTTATTTTATAAAAATAATAAAAATAACGAGTTCATTTGTTTGTTCTTATCAGAATCTATGATCAGGATCCTGTTTAATGTACAAATTACTTATTTAATTTTTACTTAAGTTTTAATTATAATACTTTTTGGACCTATAAATGATGAATTTAATGTTTCCATACTAAATTATTTACATTTTTTTATGATTGAAAAGAAAAGATAATTCTCTCTAAATATTATTTATAAAATATATAAATCAGAAAATGCAAAAAATTTCCTTCGAGCCGGATTTGAACCAGCGACCTATGGATTTCTGATTTTTTTAATCACCAACTACAGTCCACCGCTCTACCAACTGAGCTATCGAAGGCTGGAAGGCTGTTGTTTAATCAACTTTAGTTAAAGTTTACATACAATTATAATCATATTTCATAATCAGCTTATATGCTAAATCAAGTTATTATAATTTGAAATCCACACGTAATGTAGGTAGTATAGTAAATCAAACCTTATCAATTTACGAAATTAACTTAACGAAAATAAATTTCAATTCGTATTAAAAATAATTATTAAAACATTTTTAAACACTGAGAGAAAAGGAATAAATAGTAGCGAAGGAAGATAAATAATAAAATCGCTTTGACGCTTTGTATTAATAATTCAAACGTGAATTTAATAACATATTCTTTTTAAAATTTGTTACTTCTTAAACATAAAATTTTAGTATGTAGAAATAAATTTTTTTTAGATATGTTAAAATGTTATCATATCTTTAAAAATACATTTCTTTACATAAATAAAAATATATTAGAAAGTATTAAGGCAATCATTTGTACACCTTAGACTTATAATTTTCACTGAACTTTCAAAAATAACAATAAAAATTTTCATTTATATACACAATAAAAGTACATACATTGTAACATACATTATGTCTGAAAAGGTTAACATTTTTACCTATCACATGATGTCGTCATGTTGCCTTAATGATAATACAAAGTTTTTCGTGAAACGCGTGCAGATACATTTTTAAGTTAGTAATACTATTCACAAGAAATCATAGTTCTGGAAATTTTTCAAAAAGTGTCGTGCCGATATTTCTGCAATAAGCCAAACAATTTTTAATTTTTGACCTATTTTTTTAAACATAAAATAAAGAAATAATAGATTTCCACCAACATTTTCATAAATCTGACCGAATGTTAAATATTTTCAATCAAATGATAAATATTTTGATCCTTTCGGCGATAGACATTGAATTTTGCAAAAAATAATTTGTATACGTTTTGTATTGGCAATCAATTTCTATTTATCAGCCTTTCTACTACTAAATTAAAAAAAGTTTATTGAATATTCAAAATAAAATAGAATATGTACTTTACATGTAAAACTACTGTACTGTTATCAGTCAAGTCAAATACATCATTAGTGCAAAAAATCTTCCTTCGAGCCGGATTTGAACCAGCGACCTATGGATTTCTGATTTTATTGTTTATTGTCCAACTACAGTCCACCGCTCTACCAACTGAGCTATCGAAGGCTGTTGTTTAATCAACTTTATTAAAGCTTACCTATAAAGATAACTTGATATCTTGCTCAGTTTTTATACCAAACCAAGTTTTATATTTTGAAGTTGCACAATATTATGTAGGCAGTGCAGTTAATCAATATTTATCAATTTAAAAAACTAAATTTACAGTAATAAATATAATCTAACTAAATATAATTATTAAAATATTTTCTAAATAGTAGAATAAAAAGTGGTAAAAATATATAAATAGCGAAAACATCATAATTGCCGAAGTATTATTTTTCCTATCCTACGATGCTGTCATTTTTTCGAATTGCTAGTTGCAGTTTTTCATAAGAAATAGTCGTGAGCAAACTTTTAAATTAGTAAAATGATTTGAAAAAAAAGATAATGGCTAAAATTTTTTAAAAATCAACACACCAATATTTGCAGTAATTTTAGAATAAATAAAAACTAAGTTTTCTCTTTTAATCTTTTACATAATTGCCGTTGTTGTACTTGTAATGACATAGAAAAAAGAAAAATCAGGATTACACCAATATTTTCTGGTAGTTTCAATCATCTTCGGACCATTTCAGAATTACCCCCTATTTTTGCAGAGGTCGATTTTAATGTTTAAATTGAGCTTTTAAATTAAGTCAGAGATCAACACGAAAACCGTAATTCATACAATCTATTCAATCATATAGTAGGTAATTTGTTAAAATTTTCCACAAAAATCATTTTCATACATATCATACCTCCAAAAAAACTATATTTACTGTATTTAACTCCCTTTTTTGCTAAATTAAAAAAGATAATCTAGTATTAATGATAAAAGATAATATGCACTTTACATGCAAAACTCCTGTACAGATAAAAATATATAGTTAATGCAAAAAGATATTCCTTCGAGCCGGATTTGAACCAGCGACCTATGGATTTCTGAATTTGTTTAATACCACTACAGTCCACCGCTCTACCAACTGAGCTATCGAAGGCAAATTGATATCAATTACCTTACGTAGATCGAGCTAAGGAAAAGTATCGTGCGGAGTATTTTTAACTTCAAGATATAAAGAGACCTTCCAAAAAGCGATTGTAATCTTATTAAGCAATTTCCGATTTACGTTTAATAATTAAAAGATTAAATTTATTCTATTGATTATTTTTTTTTTTGTTGCAAATAATGAATTTAGTATTTTCGTACTAACTAATTTCCATTATTATTACTGGTCAGAAAAATAATTATTATTGCGAAAATTATTTACAAAATACAACATAAAATGCAAAAATATTCCTTCGAGCCGGATTTGAACCAGCGACCTATGGATTTCTGATTTTTTTAATCACCAACTACAGTCCACCGCTCTACCAACTGAGCTATCGAAGGCTGTCTACCAACTGAGCTATCGAAGGCTGTTGTTTGCTCAAACCCAATTAATCTCGACACGATAAATTAGCATTTCATCCAACGTCAATCTTCGTAACTTAAAACATCTAACATTTAAATTAATTTACAATGCTTCCACCTACACCCCCAACCAAACCAACAACATCGCCATCAAACCTCCCTCCCATCCATTACCAAATACTTCAAAATGAAACTGCATCAGCCCCGAAACCTCCAGCGATATAGTCCCAATTACTCCAGCTCCACCGCACAAAGGCCTCCAGCCCTATATACTGCGCACTAGGCCGCGCGGCAGCAGCAACAGCTCGCCCCCTATATATTCCCACGCGGCGGCGGTGGCGGCTGGCACAATGCGCCGTTTCTCAAAATCGAATCTCAATAACGAGCCGCAGCGCGTTGCAGCAGTGACGCGCGCCACGATTTGTCTTGCCTGCGTGTATCCGATACCATAGCGCGCGCGGTTCCATAATGCGCGCCGATAATTATACATCCCACGGCAGGAGCGTTGGGATAATTAGGAAGTTGCCGGGATCAGATTGAATATCCCCGCTGAATTAACTCGCGGGATGTTCTCTGTGCCAAGGGCGTGCAAATTTCGAGGACTTTGGTTTGTATATACGAGCTTTTGATGTGAGCTCTTGGATATAGAGCGCACTGCAGGCCGGAAGTTCGATGCGAAATTTACATTGTTTGGGGGGGACTTGGACGGCTGGGGATGGAGGGTTGAGGGCTTTTGCGGAATTATTAAATAAGGAGCTTGGGATGGGTGTATACTGATATGTTTTAGAAAAAATTTGGTAGGATCAATGAAAGTTTAATTCACTTAACTGAAAATTTGTTGAAACAAAATTATTGATTGACTATTTGATGATCGAAATTTAATTATAAAAAGCATTGACCATTTTTCAATATTATTAACTAAAAGATATTTGAAATTCCTTAACGATTACAAATACTGTGTACAACTTTTAAAAAACACCTCGCTTCGCATAAAAATTTCGCAAGCTCCCCTCAAAAAAAACATTCTCCACACAACGCTGACTCAGAAACTCGATCCTCCGCGCCTCGCGCATCGCTGGCACTTCCGCGCGATGAGACACACAAACCATCAGAGCGCAGAAATCAGAATTGCGCAATGTCTTCCGGCGTCAGAAGAAAACGTCGGCGCTCTTCCCTCCCCACCGCGCGCGCACCTCGGTCAACAGGTGTTTCCGGTTCCATATGCGCGTTCCGAGAATGGAAATCGCTCGCATGAAAAAAGGGCCGAATTTGATTTGTTCGCCGGGGGGTATGGTTTGTGAAACAGATAGAGCGATTTTGTCATTTAGTAAGATGAGAAAAAATGAACTAGAATTATAGATTGTCAATTTTGCTCGAGTTGCAGACGACCATCGCGAGACACCGAAAGCTCTGCCGTTGGGCAACGCGACGCCGCCGACGTCGAAGCAGAGCGGCCATCAAGGAAAATATGATAGCAAGGAGAATTTCGTCGAAGACAATTACGATCTGGATGACTGCTCGGCTCAGGAGTATGAGATCATGAAGGTAAATGTTTCTATGCAATTTAATTACGTATACTGATTGCGTGAAAACTTTGTAGGGAAAAGGAAATATGGATAATCATTTATCGAGGAAATGTAGGCAAATAGAAGGAAAACTCATACTAATTGATCAGCGTTTCGCTGAAATATTAATTGACGCGCCGTACCACAGTCGGCTTTTTCTACTTATAGTACACAAACTTTCCTCGTATGATAACTAAACTATTTTTCTACTTATAGTACACAAACTTTCCTCGTATGATATAACTAAACTCTTTGATATGCATATTCCACACTTAAAACTATAAACTGAAAATACTA
>JAPYZA010006924.1:0-10596 GCA_030522685.1 Eupelmus azureus
GGTATAACATAATTATTTATTCTTAAATATTACGTGAATTTAATTCTAGCTTACTACTCAAACACATAATGCTAAAAGAGCGGTTTACAAAAAGTAATAACATATGTATCCGAATAAATAAACTTTCATTAATATTCTTAATTCGCTTAAAATTATTAACCTTACACTAGTTTATATTAATTATTCTAATGATAGAAAAGGGAAAAAATAGAAATAATAATAATTTTAAAATAATATTTTCTAAAACGCTGGATATACCCGCGATACACAACTTGGGACATTGGCAACAGCTGAAAAGGTTTTTTTTTTCTATGTAATTAAGGAATTTGTTTGGGTCTACTTTGAAGGTTTACGGGGACGTGACAGTACTTTTATCTTTGTCTTAGACTATCTTAATATAATTCGTAGACGATCGATAAATTAATTTAATAAAGCACTCTGAAAGAATAACTAGTTATATTTTCACAGTAGATCTTAATAGAATTTTAATAAAATTTTAATATAATTCGTAGTCCTCTCGTAGTATTTTTTCGAAAAAACTTGTTAAAACACTTTTTAATGCAAAATGAATTAAGTTAAATAATAATTTTAAATTATATTCAAATACATTGCATGGTAAATATTTTTTAAAAAGCAGTAAACAATTTTTTATCTACTTGTATAAAAATCATGTGCACTGTTATATATTATAAAATTAATCTTGATAAACTTGATACAAGGTTTCACGAAAAATTTTTTGAAAAATTTGTGGGACATACATAACTTATTATATAATTTCACAAAATTTCCATTTTTGTTTTTAATAAACTGTATAATTTGAATAATAATTACTATTACTTTATTTCAATAAGCATACGTGGGAAACTTTGCTTTAATTAGATAAAATAAAAAAATTGCAGAGATAATTTGGTTGAGAATTATAAGATTTTGTAGTGAAAAATCTAGTGGTATATGATTTAATCAAATTAGATGCTATGTTTTTAAGACTATAAAACTCTTTTGAAACAAGTTTTAATTAAACATTTTGTTTAAAAATTACTCTTGCTTTTCCACGCGAAACCCATTAGTTTAAAGAATTGCGCCATTTCGCCTTTAAATGAGCATAATTAATTTCATGCCCAGCTATTTAAAACACGTCTATGTTTCCAACTAATTTAATTTACAAACGAATTTTGCAGATCTCTTATTTCTGAAAAAGGCAACATTGTTGAATATATTCACATAAATTTTAAGTAATTTATTTTATGAATTTATTTCTATTGCATACGAGAATAACGACGTAATTTTATTTCGTTTTTTCTAAATTAAATTAACAGATTTTAGATATTTGAATATGTTATGTTCTAAAAGAAATAGTAAAAAGTTCTAAACTGATTTTAAAGTAAACTTAAATAGCGCTATAGTACAATACTATATTTTTTTTCATTTTCTTCCGGAATAACCACATATTTCCACTTTTATGAAAATTCCACACTAAAAAAATAGAATAAGAAATATTATTATATTATTAAGATTTATGTACGAGACCTATGACTACTGTAATACATGAATTTGAACTATTATGCATACTTATAATTAACTTAGTTGTAAGGTGTTGTAGGTATGGAGCGGATCTGAAGCCGCTGAAAACGTATTATGTAGGAAACCTGTGACATCTTCGAAAAATAAAAACAATTACTATGTTTCATAGCAAAATTTGCTATTTACAGTAAAAAAACAGTAATTTTTTTGACTTTTTGAAAATGTCACTAGGTTTCCTCAATAATATAATAATATTTCTTAATATTTTTCTGAGTGAATTAATCAATACTAGATTATTATACAAATATTTTCAACGGCGAATCTTTTTATTCTTCTTAATTATAATAATTTTAATGATATTATATTTAATAAAAATTAATAATAATATTTAATAACAATTTTAATAATAAATTTATCATCAAAGTATTTTATTTATGATTTTTTAATAAAATTTATAATTGAAAAATAAATCTATAACCCATTGAAACTGAGGTGACAACCAATTTCATATGTTAGCTAATGTTATTTTTATAAAAAAAGTAGCAAACAATCGATTAAAGCTTGAAAAATTTGTTTTTTCGAGTAACACTTTACACCTCCACCCTTATTATAAAATTTACGATAATGAATATTTATTTTTATTACACAAAATTTTTGTCCAACATTCGTTTTCTACTGGTCAGGGATAATAAAATTAGAAACTTTCAAAAGTCGAGCAATTACATTTTAATGTTTGATTATTGTAATCAGTGAAATGCAATTAACGGCTTAATGATGTACTTAGTTGGTAGAATATCGACAATTATTTCTCTGATTACAATTTAGATGGTAAATGCATACTTTTCTGGAAAGCACGAACAATGGAGTTACTCCATTACGCCAGGAAGTCAGCAGATTTGTAATTGTTATAAAAAAACTAAATCATTCTGTTGGCATTTTAAAGCAAGTATGCACATAACGATGTTCTGTATAATTTGCTTACATATATTTGATTTTTCAACATAACAATTACAAATAACGCAATATAAAAATATTTTACATTTAAAACCGAACATTTCAACTTCCACAGACAAAATAATTGAAACCACACATTCCCCAAATTTCAACAAACAGCACTAAACCTAACACTGCTTCATTCCACCTCACTCAAACATTCAAAACTCAACAAAAATTGTTTATTTCCCCAAACAATCCTTACGCAAAGCACCCTCCAGACCACCCAAGCACCCCGCCACTCGTCACCTCTCACTAATAAAAAAAAACGCAGCTCGCCCACGCTCGCAGAAAGTTTCACAAAAGCTCAGGCAGTCCAGCCGCAGATTTTTAAGGAGCTCGTAAAAGAGCCCAGCGTAGCTTCATTAACACGCTCTCTCTCCCGCGGCGAGGGGGGGGGGGGTAGCGCAAACGCTGCCTTATCGACCCTCTCTCGGCCGCGTTCCGCACCGCCCGCATAATACACACTTGGCGTGTGTATACGCCGAGTTCGCCGCCCGTTTTCGTCTGTATTTCGCACGTGCACGCGCGGCTTCGTTTTCTGGCTGCCGGAGCGCGCGCCGCTTTAACGAAGTAACGCTAAACTCGCGCGAAATCCGAGCGAGCGATAACCGCGCTGAAGCGTGTGTATGTGTGAGATTGTGTGCGCGTGCGTTTTCATTAGGTTGACGTGATACGCGTGGGCTGTAGGCTTAATCAGCGCGAGGCTGGACGGGCGCTTGGGACAGTTTTGTCAACTGGATGGAGTTGTAGAGTGTCTAGCGCGAAATTTCGAGGGTTAGGATAGGAGAGTGGTCGATGTGGCTTGCGATGTGTAGCTAGATTTTATGTTATTAAGTATGTATGTAAGCTATCTGGCTAGATTTTCTTAATTAGTATGATGCGCGTTTATATTGTTTGTAAAGTTATAAAAAAATAATGAAAATTTTTAAATATATTATATATTTTTTCATTTTTCCACGTATAAATCATTCTAGAAAATTTTTCTCGAGAAATCGCTTAAATAACTTTTCTTTAAAATTATTGCATTAAAATTATTTATGAAAAAAAGCAATTAAAATTAAAATGCTACGTTTAGGAATAAGCGTAGTATTAAGTGCTGGCTGTTGTCTGCATTGTCTCATATCATCGCCTCAATATGATCCGGCTTGTAACACGAGAAGCACTGAAATAAGGGAAACCGGAGGGTTAAATATATCCACGCCATATACACGTACGGATTCTGTTTGTCTATACTTGCCTGACAACAGCAAACGTGTATTAAATATCTAGTGTTTTACGAATATTTATAAACTTCGTAATGCACTTATCATGTTACATATTTGTTTTCCAATTTCATTTGGAAACTCGAGTTGATGAATATTAAAAATGACTTTTTTGCGCCATTTGTAAAATTTTCGTAAATAAAATATTCTTCATTACGTTCAAAAGTTTCATTATATACGTAATAATACATTAAACCGAAATAAATTATTATCATTCCAATTCCAAATACATTAATGACCATAACCAGACGTTAAAAGCGCAAAAGTGGCAACATTCACACCAAGATTAAAGTATCCCAAAACCATATTAAAACCTAACGCAATAATCCAATAAAAAATCTGACAAGCGCATCCGCCGAGCCTATATCACTGCCAGAAAATTAGCATAAACGATGATGCGGCAAGAGCGGCGCTCCAGTATTACATTTACATGGCTCATTGTTGGTTTAATGCAGCCATTATCCGCGCTTCTATTGCAGCCGACTTAGCTCACACTGTCGCAACGGTCTTACGCATCGGATTGTGCCAGAGCGCAGCCTGCGACTGCCTTAAAATGGAAGAACATCCTCTTTAAAGGTAGGAGCGCGCCGCGAGTGCGAACAAAGCTCCTAGCGCGTAACCCGACGATCTATAGAGAGAGCTGCGAGCGGCTCAAGTACTCTCAGTTAAGCGATTAAATCGACTCCCCGCTGAATTGTGCTTTTCCAGGCAAAAAAAAGAGGAGTCGGGACTATTTCGAGATTTGAATTAGATGGGAGGGAGGACATTAAGGAATGACTTTTTTTTAAGGAGGGTGTGCTTGGGAATGAATTGATGGAGTTTGTTTGTTGTGTTAATGCTTGTTATTAATTTTTGTAAGATGTTTATGTAATTTTTTTAAGTTTGTGAAGTTGATAAGATTATTATATTAATTTATGAGTTTCGCTTTATATTGTAATGTAAAAGTTAACAAAAGCTTCGACGGATTAATCGATTGGCAACTTCTTACAGTACATATTACAAATGTCGGGCTATAATATTATGCAAAGTTCAGCAAGTAATAAATAATAGAGTAGTGCATAGTAATATGTATTTACTGATAACTCGTTATTATAGTAGTATGTTGCTGCAGTGCAAGAGATGAAATATTTTAATTAATTAACGTCATAACAAATTTAAATTTAACAGAATATAACTTTCATCTGTATTTCCATAATATTGCATATTGCATAAAAGTTAAATTATGACCGAAAATATTATCGTTAATTTATACTGTGTATGCATTTAATGTATAACTTTTTCATTATAAAATCTCGACACTGTAATTATAGTAATTATTACATTTAATAAAATATCAAAAGCTTTTTACGAATTATCAGAGATATTTGCGACAAATTATTCAGTCCGTATATCAATAAATTAATAACAAATGTGCAGAAATGTTAAAATTCAGAACGAAACCCACCTTAATTCGCTAAACGTCCATTAAACATCATAAAAAACTCCCTTCACGTCTCACTCACACCGATAAAAAAGCCAAATCTCATCCCCAACTCGACAACCTCAAGCCGTAAAAGGGTATAAGCCCTGCGATCCGCGTCCTGAAAAATGACAGCTCCAGAATCCGTTCAATCCGCGCCCAGCTTGGCGCGTTATTTTTCACCGCTACAGCCACCAGCCAGCGCATCTCTAAATCTCGCCACATCCAATATATCCAGCGTTTGCGCGCGGAATTACGTGCACCCTCGATTTCGCCCTGACCCAGTGACGCCTATATACATCCTCCGAATGTTGCCCCCCTCCACGGACGTACTGCAGCAAAGCCCTCGTGTATAAGAAGCGGGGATCGAGGCAAGTTCGACGTCGTCCCCACTGTCTAGGTATAACCGCGGGATTAACTAAGCGCGGTTCAATCTCGCCGGTAGCCTCGGCTTTGCGCCCGCGAAATCTGAAATTAATTCTCCAGCGCCCCCATGCATCACGCGCGCCCCCTAGGCTGGAGTTGGAATGAGTTTCTTCGCGGGCTTCTTGCGGGAGCGCGAGCTGTTTGTCATATGGAGGAGCGGATTTCTTGTCGAGGTGGGGGATGGTTGGGTTTGGTGTGACGGAGGATGGAAAAAAGCTGATGTTTGGATGAAAGTTGAAGATAAGCTGGTGAAGAGATGGTGGGTTGTCGGATAGTTTTCTTGGTTTTGAATTTTTGTAAGAGTTATTTTGATGAGTGTTGTGCAAGAGGAGAGTTATGATGAGCTGACAGAATGTGAGATTTTGATAACGTGGAATTTCGTGTCGAGTTTCTTTATTGTAAGGGAAATTTAGGTGAGCGTTAAAAAACGCTATTCGAGCTAGGTATTAGATATAGTAAAAAAAATAAGGGGTATTTTGTTAAAGTTTTTAATTCAGGGCTGAAATTAGAAGTTCGGCGAGGTCGACTTGAATTTCTTGACGTTTTAGACTAAAGGCAGCTTTGACTTTCTTGCAACTTCTAATCACGATTTTTAGGGGATAAAAGGTTGCAAGAGCGAAAATAAGAGAGAAGGAGAGAAAGAGCAAAGAAATTCGATCGTCCCTAACAGGCGCAGGAAATGAAGGCGAGAAGAAACGAGGGTCGAGTTTCTCTTGCACGCGCTAGTTTACTGCTATCGTGTTTCTCTACATGTTAGAAATAGCAGATTGAAATCATAAGAATTTATTTCAAGCTGAATATATACTTATTCGGCTGAGAATCTAAAATTAAAATTTTTGAAATCGGTTTGTTACTCGGACATCTAAAGTAACTTCAATAGTTATTTTTATAAATATGTATACGAAAAAAAGTATTTATCAGAGAAGAATAATCTTTTACATTTTTATCCAAAAGCGTTATCTGTGAATGCTTTGTATGCAATGTGATCAGATCAAACTATGTCAAAGTTATAAATTCGAAAGGATCCATAACTGTATAATCCTATAATAAATTTTACACACGTTTGCAATAAATGCGTTTGGAGAAAAGAAATGTACTATTACATTCGTGATTACAAAACTTTATGCGACATAATAACTTTATATATTTCGTATAAAATACCTTCCATTTTCATAAAAAAGGAAGATGTTATGTCAAACACATATCATCCACTAATAACCTACATATCTTCCTTTCAAAAGAAGATTTAACAGAAAAACGGAAAATCCCATCAATTTATTAAAAAATTCCCCTGCATTCGTCCAAAAATCGAACACATCCAAAACTAAAGCTCACATGAATTTTCAAACCTCTTAAATAATCAATCCTCACCATGAATTTCCCACTACACAAAACAGCACCGAAAATCGCATCCCTCAAGAACCCTCCCTCCTCCCCCATCCCACGTTCAACGAACCCGAGCTGCGAGCATATTCGATTCCACCGACCTGCCTTTCCAAAGACCAAACTCCTCTCAAAGCGTCCCTAGCGTTCATCCAACGTAGCTTAAAATAAGGCTCGCCGCGATGCATCGCCCACAACGTCCAACGGCCTAGGAACCGTGTATTTTTTTCTCGTTTTTTTTTTCATCAGGCGCGCCTTTGAGCTCGCCCTGACCCAGATCCATCGCGGCGCGCGCGGTTCTCACCTCGCCTCACCTGTGAGCGAGCGCCGGGCTCCTGAAATCGTTACCCAGGATTCTGCGCAGCAGACGCCCCGCTCGTGCCGGCAGGGTCGTCTGCTACTGCCGCCGCTACTGCACATCACCTTTGCTCTGTGCAGCGAAGGTGTATATACGCTAGATTTCTTTTTCTTCGTAGCGCGGCTCGCTCGGCGCGATATCGATCTGAGAGACTGATTAGTGCCCTCCAGGTGCGATAAGAGCAGTGGAGTTTTTCGAGGGCCGCCAGCGGAGCCGATTGCGTGGAATGGCTTTCTCGCATGATAAACAAAATGCAATTACCCCCTGGAAGTCGGGCTTTTTATTTGCGCTTTGATTAATTGCGATGATTTGTCGAGATGATTTTTTCTTTCTGACTTGTTGTTGGAGTGCTCTGCTAATGCGGTGTGATTTATTTTATTTTTTTCGTTACTTAAATAAAGGATTTTGTTAGCATTTTTTTTTCTAGGTAGGTTGTGGATGTAGTACTAGCAGATGTTTACGAATCAGCGGACCTTGAGTAGGAAATTCCAAGAGGAACCGCCGGCCTCGCGTCAATTTCCCGTAGGAGCAAACGTGTGTAAACACCCTACAAATTATATTAGATCCTGCGCTAGATTTCCTTTAGCGTGAATTTCGCATTTTCCTCTTGCGTTTTATATGAAAAAATCAATGTAAAAATGAATGATATGGCTTTTATAAAAATTTTTCTCTTAAAAGAAATATTCATATAAAACTTGTATAAGCCTGAAATGGATTGCTTTTACCTTCCGTGTATGAAAACATGCGCATATCCGGAACGTCTTTCATTCATTCGCATACTAGATACTGCAATCAACTTTTTCAAACCTTCCTACAACGCATGAAATATTTCACACAAAGAGCGAACCCATCCCGTCAATTTACCACGGCTATATAAGTCGTGAAAAAGCATAAAAGCGCAATAAAAGAAAGCCCTCCCAACTTCGCGCGCAATGGACTCCCAAAGCAAAAGGGAACCGGCACCTCACGCAGAAGCAAAATCCAAAGTCGAACCAGCCTCGCTTGTGATCTTAGCTGCTCGCGCGATACATCTCCAAATAAAAGCCTTTAGCGCTGCCGAGGCGCACGGAAAATACACAGCCAGGAAGAAAAAAAAGGTAGTACAGCTCGGTTCCGGGGGTAAGGCTTTTTAGAGCGCTGTCCTTTTTCTTCCTGGCGCGCTCTTTATCAAGCCGGCACGTGAGGGAGCGGGCGAAAAGGCGTCTGCGGGTGTGTACGTAGGTAGGTAGACGCAAAGAAAAGGGAAAGTTGATAAGAGGGGGAGGCCGCCCTAGCTCTATATATATACGCACGCAGCGTTCGCACGCGGATAGAATTAAAGGTTAATCCCGCGGGGTCTCGCTCCGCTCTTCTTTCCACTCGAGGAGCGCACGCGTCTCCCTCTTTACTTTGGCCTCTGTCTGCGCGCGATGGCAAAGTGAAAGAGGATGGGGGGAGCAGGCTCTTTGTTTTTCGCCGTACACGACACCATAAATATTTGTCCTCTTAAGTGCAGCTGGAATACGAAAGAAGCTCTCGGTTACCGACGGTCGGTAAGAAATTGCTAACTAAACGTGTTTATTCCAGCGCTGCCTGAACACGTGGAGCTGTTTTACTTTTAATTGTCTCGTCGGAAATGGGAACACGCGCGATTCTTGACGGCTCACGCCGGATTAATGAGATTGTCACTTATCGTTTATTTACGAGAAGGGGGATTAGAGTGATTATTAATTTGGCGGAGGTGTATGGATGAGGGAGAAGGCGGGTTTTCTTTTCCCAACAGCTTTGAATTAACCATCGAGCCTAACTCTAAGAGATTGACAAAGTGGCTGATATTAATTTGGCAGCGGCTGTTATATTTAAGCTAAACAGCTATCAATTTTCTCATTGTCTAAAGTCAATGTTATTAATTAAATTGCTTTAGCCTAAATATTTGATCGCATCTAGTGCAATGTCATTTTCAAATACTCACGGGGTCGCATATAACTTCAGGCTCAGTTCAAGAATGGTTAGCGCTGACAGTATGACACGCGGAAGTGATCTATCACTTAAGACGATGGCATCCCTATAACGTAATTAATTAAATTTTCATCTACCAGTTTGCTATAACAGTGCGGATAAGTAACCTGAGTAATTCGAACTTGTCCTGGATTAAATTCACGTTCGCACTTTAATTTAAAAGGGTTCCTACCTCCAATTAGAAATTTTAATCTTTTTAAAATACTTCTGGCAGCAGACGATATTGAGAATACGCTACAGCTCAGGCGCATAACGACCCAGCCTAGCAGCTCGTAAAAGTTTATAACTTTTCTGCAATTCCGTTAATTTCGTCGTAAGCGTGTATTAGAAGGGGAAAATTCTGGCCGCGCGGTAGTTATCTTGTTCGCACAATAACTCGTCTAATAAGGCAACGAATCCCGCTACAGCGCGAGTTTCTTGCGCACGCGTATATATACATATACCTATACCTTACGTTCGCAGGCTTCTCAACTACACGAATTCGCCGAGAGGAAACTTTCCTAACCCATCCTTAGCTTTGTGCAACGAAATACTCGAACCGAGATAGCGAAGGTTTTTTCGAGGGTATATGCAAGAGAGGTCGCGCCGGTCGTGATTAAGCCGCTACAATCACAACTTAATGTGAGCAATCCGCGGCTAATGTAATTACAAAACCGAGAGCGTGTATATATTCGCGCAAACGGGGCGCATAAGCTCTCTCTCGCGACCTTACAATTAGCGAACGATTACCGGAGAGTTCTCGACTTTCATCAGCTCGCGGCTCCCCCGGGGATTCCCCGAGCTCGCTCTCTCTCTCTCGCGTCATATCAAACGGATTATTGCGCCGCCAAGACAAGCCTGCCGCGGCCTTTGATGTCTTTAGTGCCGCCGTTGCTGCGCCTCTAGACGCGCCTGCGAACTCTCCTCGACTTACTCTCTCTCGAATTGAGAGCTGTACGCCCTTTTCTTTTCAGTGAGGGGGAGGAGTTTTTTTGGGAAAGGAAAGCCGTATAGGTTATGTGTGCTTACATTGAGAGTCGCGATAATGAGATTATGCATAATTCATGCACCGGCTTTGCTGAACTTTGAAGGGAGATGAAAGTTGTTTCTTTCTCTCGTTTGATTGAAGGACTGATGTTGGAAATTTTTTATTGTTTGAGGGGGGAGGGGGGATATCGAGATTCGCACCGCTGAAAAAGTAATGCGCTACGTTG
>JAPYZA010006925.1:0-10595 GCA_030522685.1 Eupelmus azureus
TAACATTTTCTATTACATAAATTTATAATCACTCAACATTATTACAAATAAAATCAAAGCCAAGTCAACAAAACGCAAAGCGGAAAACGGCAAGAAAAGAAAGCAGAGAAAGAGAGAGAGAGTGAGCGGAGAAAGAAGCGAGGAGAAGCAAGAAGAGAGGAGAGGAAGGAAGAAAGGTCGCAACTGGAGATGATGTTCGAAGAAAGCTCGAGGACAGGCGGAAATCGCTACTTAGAGACTTTGAAAGTCTCGTGTTACAGCGGAGAGCGCGCGCACGGCTCCTAGTGAGCGAGACGCGCGGAGCCACGCGGAGCCGCAGTTTGCAGTCGCCGCCGCAGCGCTGAAAAATGTCGTGGAACGGGCCGGCCCAGCGGCGCGGCTTTCACGTTTTTCACTTGAGGAGGGCGCAGCGCGTGTCGCCAGGCGCGCAGTGGTTAGCCCCCCAGGCAAAGCCCCCTACCTCGTTACGCGCATTCTCATCGGCACCCCCGCCATTTATCGCTCATCATGCGCTCATCCTTGTTCTTTCTCTCGGCGACCTTCGATTCCGGCTCAGCTTGGCTTTTGACTTTCCATTATTTTTCATCTCTTAAGTACGGAGATATTAACGTCAAGATTTGCGCAAGTTGAAGGCTAATTTGATCTTTCTTTAACTTTAACAAGTTTAAGTAAATAAATGCTGTTGTTTAGAATTTTCAGAATTACTTTTGTTCAGTAAATTACCGAGTTATTTGCTGAGTTACAATATTGTCCTTTCTTTTTAAAAAATAGCTCAAATTGAGTTTTTTATGCAACTTTTAAAAAGTACCCTTCAACTTTTATTAAATTTTTTATTTAAAAAAATACCTCTACCTTACCTTCATCCTTTAGTCGAAATCAAGGTTCCCCTTGTGATTAGAAACGAAAGCTTTAATATACCCTTGAAGACCTACAATAATTAACAGGTATTATCTACATTATTTCTTTAATTATTTGACAAGTCATAAATGCAATTATTATTATGATTGCACTTAAATGAAGTGGAAAAATTATATGGATTCCGAATAGAAGATAGACTGATTCCAAGAGTAAAAAATTTATACTTTTTTACTTCTCTACTAAAAGTGAGACTGACAGACTTACTTATCTTTATCTCGGGATCGTGCTTATATTCTGTCGTTTCGAATGACAAGGCCTTAACGTCAAGCCACACGACAAGTTGGCACGGTTCAGTCGAAACTAATAAAAAAGAAACGAAATTCAAAAGGGTGTTAAAATTCACACTAAATTAAGAGCTCTCCTCTACAGGAATTAACATTTAAGCGTTACCTAATTTCTCGATATTACGCACATGGAATTTTGCCGGAACTAATAAAAAAACAAGTTTTATTGTCCTGCTATTACTTTTACTAATTATTATTTAAAATTTGGCAAATGCTTCTTCAATCTATAGGTTAACTGGAAAAACATATGACAGATATGCGGAAAGGAACTGGTGACATAAAAAAAATTATTCGAGCTGAATAAGTACATATTTTTATCTAACATTCAATTATTTACGTCAATGTTAAAAATAAGGTCTAATATTTTAATACTTAAGTGAATTTCGAAACAATACTGAAGTATATTTTTAAAAAAACTTCGAAATGAGGATCATTCTTAGGTAAAATTTGTTAGTTTACCTATTTATAAAATAACAATGTGTATTTTATTGTTTACGGATCAATAATACATGATCTAGACAAGGATATTAAAAGAAATATTGTATCTAGTTTTATAAATATATAAAAATTATATATTACATTATATTATATTTCTCAATGACTTATTAACGATCATTTTCTGGCTCATGAATAAATAATTTAAACCGTGATGGAGTCTTGTAATTTTTCTTTTAATTTTCATTCAACTTCCTAACAAGGTAGTTAACTAACATGACTCTACGTCGACTAGTTGTTTATTTTTAAACCATAAAATGCATTTTCAAATTTTTACGGGATTAAGTACAACCTTTTATCTACATTCCTAATAAACTAAAGTTTACGATTTTTTATGCAAATATTTACCTAAAAAGGCGCATCAATTTATAGCTTTTTTAGAAATATTGAAAAAAAGTGTTGATATCTACTTATTAAAATATTAAAACTTATTTTTTGACACAAAAGTAAATAATATAAGGCGTGACAGAAATATGTATCCCTACAGGAAGCTGAAAAATACAGTCATTAATTCAGTTATTAGATAAAGTGCAAGTTTCCTCGAAAATAAGTTACATGTATAAACGAGAATTCCGGAAAATGTTGGACTATTGGACAATCTAAACTCAAAAGAGTAAAACATGTGGAAATGAAAAGTTTAAAATTTACATTTTAATATTTATAAAAGTTTATAAAATGTAGGTTTTAATCCTTAAAAAACGTGTATGATTAAATGTAGGTTTTAAATGGATATTGTATGATTATTGGAACAATTATTTTTCTGAGGAGTATTTTATAAATATTACAGCGACATAGCAACATTTTACAGGTACATTTTAAACTTTTATAACAATTAAACTGTAGATTTTAAGTTTTTTACTTCCAGATTTCACACTTTTCAGTTTAGAGTGAAGAGTGTTTTATTCGAGGTTTCATTAGGAGTGACGCGAATATAGTCTCCATTTTTTACTAAACATACTAATTTATACGATTTTCTCTAAGATATTTGAAGAATTTTTTTAAAATTATTTCTTTGTTCTTTCGCTTAGAGCTGTTTCTTGTACTTCAGGTTTAAAAAATTAATCAATATAATTTTTTTTTTAAACATTAAAAAAAATTATAATCCACCTAGTATATAATTAGTAAAAATAGCTATAATTTCAGATTTATTTATTTATTTTTATTAAATATGATGTTTATATTTTAGAGATATATTTTATTTTTCTGGACTGTGTAAATTATATGCTGCTTATATAAATGGTAACCGAAAAATTGAAAAAAAAAACAGAAACGATTTTCAGTTCACAGCTTGTACTTAATTAAGATATTTGACCAACTTATCTCAAACGAACAACAAACGTTTAATGTAATTTATTATAACGTAGCCGCAACAAATAAAGGCTAATTGATATTTCTAAATAAAAATACTTTCTAGAAATTTAAACATAATCACGAAAATAAATATTATTTTATAATTTGTTAAAGTAGGAGAACGCTATTTGAAAAATCAATCATATTTCCAAAATATTAATTAACTTGATATCAACTTAAAAATATTATTTTGAGAATTAATTAACTTAAAAATAATAAGCTAAAAATAACCAAATTTAATAAACATAAAATAATTTATAAAATGAACCAAGTAAAAGGCATACTTTTGGAAAAAAATATGTTGAACATCTTTTTGAGAAAGTCAAAGAGGATGACGTTTATGAGAGCCCGGAATGATGATGTTTGAAAAAGCAAAGTAGCGCCGATGAGAATACAGGACGTTAGGCGCTAGAGCAAATTTGCTGTAGGTTACGGTAAGTAATAGCGTTTTACCTCCTAGCTCGAAGCGGATTAATTAGTAAGTACAAGCGCTAGGGGCAGGAAAAATAAAGCGTAAGGTAGAGCGCGTGTTTTACACGAAGTAAAATCTTGCTCTCCCTCTCTCCCTCTCGTTTCAGTGCTATATACGCAAACTTTTTTCGCGATCTGCCAGTAGCGCGCATGTGGCTACCGCGCGATAAACAGATAAACGCTTGTTGGCTTTCTAAAGAAAAAAAAAAAAAGAAGCGGAAGGACAAAGCTAAATGAATTTCTCTTTTCGAAGGTGCAAGTAAGGTGGTTACCGAAACTGTCAGGTGTGTCTAAGGCAAGGTGACAAACAACCGAATCGAAAGTCTTTATACGGAAAGGTTTGAATTTCTCTTGTGTGTGATAGGCGTGTAGGTGAGGGATAAATGGTGTATAGGGAGCATAGGGGGCACGGTAAACACACATACGTAGATCGGAGAGCTGGAGGAGTTGTGAGTCGAGGAGCAGCGCGCGCGATCCAAAGACGGATTCGCGCGCGCAGTGGGCGCGAGAGCGCAGAGGAGAGAGCGAGGGATACAGAGGAGGGGGATGGAAGCATTGAAAGCGGTAAGAAGGTAAGGAAGTAGAGGGAGTTGCGAGAGCCCGAGCTGAGAGCGTGCATGTAGCGAGTCTGGAGCCGGCCGACTGCTTTCTCTCTCCGTCTCTCTTAGGCGCGAGCTCGCGGCTGGTGCTAGTTGAGTTGTCGAACTGACACGCGAGTTCCCTTTCCCTCCTCCACCTCCTCCTCCGCTTCCCCCCCCTCTCTTGCTCTCTCTCTCTCTCGCTCCTATACCTACTTGCGCGCGCGCTGCAGGATCGGCCAACATGACCGCCCCCTCCAATCTCCCCCTCTAGCCGCAGGCTCGTGCTTACTCTCTCTCTCTTCTTCTCTCTCTCTCCGTCTGTTGCACGCACGCCCATCGTCGAACGCAGCGAGAGAGAGGGAGACAGAGAGAGAGAGAGCATGCCAACCCCTCGGCCGAGTGTTGAGCGCGCGCGAGCTGGCAGGACGATCTCTCTCCTCAGTACCGCCATATCCGCCACTGCACGAGCAGCACTCAGCGCACGTACAGAGAGTGAGAGGAAGTTAGAGAGAGAGAGAGAGAGAGAGATTAGTAGCGCGAGTGTATATGACGATACTATCGGACTCGCCAAGGCTTTTCTTAATTTTTCTTGATTTTTCCTTGATTATCGAAGTCGCTCGAGTTGTGCTGGTCGGGCGTTGCTAAAGTGAGGCGCGATCGGCAAGTGTTGACAAATGCCGTGTGTCTCGAGAGCCAGCCTGCAACTGCGAGGCTATGCTTAGGAGCACAGGACCGGCTGCAAAGTGCAACAAATATGCTCGTGCGGAAGAGCTAGCCGTCGGCTAAGACAGTGAGACATTGAGAGCCAGAGATAATCCAGCGTGCGAGTTTGCAATCCGGTTGGTTTATAATTACAACGATAAGCCGGTGCCAGAAGAGGAAGAAGGCAGAAGTGAGCGCCAGGGGAGCAGTCAAGGATTGACAGTGCGAGCGCTACGGGGCTGTCAAGGAGGCCGGCGGCAGGCCCGGTCGTCGAGCCCGAGCAGAGGCTAGAGGCTGCCGCTATGCCCGAGAAGGAAGTGGCCTACCACCAGGAGGCCTTCACCCTGCTGCCGCCCCCGCCCCACCTGAACCACCCGCACTCGGCCTTCCACGCGGCCTTTCACCCCCATCATCCGCACCACCCGGCCGCCCCCTCGCTCTTTCACCTGCATCACGCCGCGGCCGCCGCCGCTGCGCACCCAGCCACATGGGAGCACCACGCGGCAGCCCTCGCCTCCTTCCACGCGCCTCATCCGCACCTGTAAGTGTCTGCACAATTTCTAGCATTCTAATCTCTTCATAACATCATTTATCATATTATGCATGATCAACTCTACATCGCCGAGCTTTTGTTTTCATTTCGCCAGCTTAGAAATAAATTTATTCAAACTTTTAATATTTAGCTCCATTAAATACAAGTTCTGTCAACTCATTAACTGTAATC
This sequence comes from Eupelmus azureus, assembly GCA_030522685.1. Classification (NCBI taxonomy): domain Eukaryota; kingdom Metazoa; phylum Arthropoda; class Insecta; order Hymenoptera; family Eupelmidae; genus Eupelmus; species Eupelmus azureus. Next base: position 5,526 of record JAPYZA010006925.1, read on the forward strand.
TGTAATCTGTAATCTGTAAGCGTGAGTGAAAGAAAAACAAAAGCTCTGTCAAACTGTAGTTTAAAAAGCATAGATAGCAAAGTAAGCCATTTTTAAAAATCGAACTTTATTTTAAAAACATAAAACCGAGATTCCGGGTAATTTAAAGCTACACATCTCGGCGAGTTAATTAGTAAAAAGCCTTCCGTACATTGTCAAAGATTCGCGACAGCAACGACGATCCTAGCGACGCCGGCAGTAGGTACACAGTAGTAATCTCACAGCCGATAATATCGAGCTCGCTAAAGATCCAGATTTTAAATTTTCAATGCTTATTTATCTCTTCCCATCGTCTCTCAGCCTCCGGAGTTAATAATTTACCAGACGCGACTCGTCACGCACGTACTTAGACGCGAACAGCCGTAATTGTTTTTTTTCTATTTTTCTCTCTCGCCGCGACACATTTCAACACTTTTCAGCCCTTTTTTTCCCCGAGCAGCGAGCTATTTTTTCACGGCGTTCGAGTACATTTTGCGGGAATGCGATTCTCGCGGTTATTTTTACACGCCGAGAACCTTCTCTCTCCCTCCATTCCGTTTTGTACTTTGATAGCCGCGCACTCTTTGTCTCGATTGGCACTTCCGCTTCGCTTGAAACTAATCCGAGAATACTCAAGTTGGAGAGCGACTTTTAACGAATTAGCTCGAGTATTATTATTTCACATTTGTGCGTTACAGACTGAACACTAGTAAAAAGCAAAATATTAAAAATGAAAATTAACAAAAGCTGGATTAGACTAACGAACAATCCGACCCACCTCTTAAAAGAAAAAGCCAATTGTCAAATAAGACTTAAAAAAAAAATCAGCGCGTGCAAAAGCCTCAGGTTGAGTATAGTAAAGGAAGCGATACGATCCGCTCGATTTATCACGAGCTTGCCGTGTTCCATTGATAAATTCCGGACATTCATAAGGCGGAGGCGCGCGAGCTTGGGCGCAAGTGCGTATTATAAATACGCGGAGCGCGGGGGGTAAAGATAGCGCGCACGCGCGAGAGGACACTTGATACACGAGACGGATCCGAGGCCCGAGCGATAAGCCCTAGTCTTCTAATACCTCCAACGCTTTCATTCAGCGCGCTCGATGAAAAATAACTTTCGTCTCGATACGTACAGGCCGCTGGAGTCGAAAATTTGCGCGACGGGCCTGCAAGTTATTTAAAGAGAGAGAGAGAGAGCGTTGGGTATATATGGGGGCGCGAGGGAAGGGAGAAGCGGCGAGAGGAGGAAAGTGGCGAGTCGTGCACGCGAGAAGCAAGCGCGCAGATAACAATCATTTTGTTTTATAGGCAAGCTCGCGCGGCGGAAAATGCTTGAAAAGAAAGCCGCTGTTAAGCGCGCCCATATAGGCGCGAGCGCGCTGGAAACATATGTTTGGCTGGTCGCGAGTCGCGCTCACGGCGATAATATATCGATTAAATGTATGAACTCTCGGGCTTAGGGAGCTGTTGGCCGGAGGGATTAGAATGCGCGAGAAAATTGTCAAAGCCGAATGTTTGCCTGCAGTTCTTTATCAGTGAGTTATGTCCTGCGGGTAATAAGATACTCTTACTGATAATTGAGCACTTGCATCAGTTTCATCGTGTAATGTTTTAAATAGCATTTTTCCCTTCCCCTCGGATTCAAGTTACCCGCGCGCGCGCCTGTGTTATTGATTCATTATCGTTTGAGGAGCATTGAAAAATCAGCAGGCTAAATGCGCCACCTGCTGAATTAATCTTGCGCTACTTTTGGTTTTGTGCGTTTTTTATAAGGTCACTAAAATTTATATAGTCGAAAAGGGTTGAGTCTATTATAAACATTTTTGTTTTGATTTCTCGAACGTTGATTTACGAGTAGAAGTGTAATTAACTGCTACAGTTATTTTAATAATTAACCCATCAGTAAAATCTTAAGTAAGGTCTGTTCTATTTTCTATAAAGATTTTGATAACACTATCGCGTATTTTTTAATAATAGATTTAAGAAACGTTATCATAGCATTCCCAAAAAATACAAGTTTCTTTGCAAACTATCAACTTTTGAACAATTAGCATAATTGACCAAGATCTAACTACCCAGACGTCCCCTAGCCCCGACTTTTGATACCATAAATTATCGATAGCCTATATTTAGCACAAGCACATGTAGGATCCCTGCGCAAATGCGATATAAATTCTCAGCGCTGGTGAGAAAAGTGAGGAGGGCCGGCAAAGAGACAGAAAGAAGAGAGAGGAGAAAGAAAGAGAGCTGGACCAGAGACGTACATCTGTAAAATCATGGAAGGCATCCTGCGTAAACAGAGACTTCTTGCGTGCTCGCGTCGCGCTGTTTTCAGGGCCGAATGTGCGCGCCATGTGGCAAGACTAGCGTAACGGCCTCCTGTCCTCTCTTTCTCCTCTTTTCTCCGCGGGCTTAGCGCGGCTCATCTTTGCATGACTTGGTATTTCGGGCTCGTACGCTAGAGCAGCGCGCCAATGTTTTTGGCTTTCTACTCTAAGGAATAATAACGTTTACTCGGCTTTACTTTAAAAAATGCGGTTGCCTCTCAAAATTGACTATCTGATGACGTAAGTATTGACTCTTTCACGCTGCCAGATAAATATTCCACTTTCAAGATAATCCGCAAAATTCTCGAAAAAAAAATAAATAAACAGCAATAAAAGCAAAAACGAGACTGGAATCCAAAGCCCAGCATCAGAATATCCAGCCAGTCGCGAATGAATGGGTTGTAGGAGTTTGGGAGTAATATAGCAATAACCGTGGGCTCCTGGCGCGCGCGCATAAAGTCTCATAATACTCTTGTTCAAACAAACTAAACGGAAGATAAGATGTGATGCTGTTATGTCGTTTACAGATCCTGCACTCGTGGCCTAGTCGGGAAACGTTGATGCCCGGCTGCCGATCGTAAAAAGCAGATTTCGCCGCGCGCGCCTGTTTTATAACCGAATTTATGTTTTATTGGCAGCCGCGCCGAGATGGGATTTCAAAATTCTTTCTAATTTTACTTTTTTATTGTGCGCCCGCGCCCCCCGAGGTTGAATAAGGCGCGCAGTAAAGCGAATAATTTGTAAGACGTGTTTTACACGATGCTTATAAAATACAGTGTCACCTGCGATTCAGAGCGAGGAATACAAGTAGCCGTAAAGTCGTTATGACGCAGAAGGGAAGGCAATAAAAGCCCGAGCTCCTGTGGAAAATAGAAGAATGTCGCTCGGTACCAGCAGGCTAGAGCCGCGCGAATGTGCAGTTAAACCGTCCGATTTTCGGCTATTTACCGCGGAGCTCGTACAAAGCGAGGGGGACAAGGGACGGCATGTAGCAGGGGAATCGGAAATGAGCCGAGGGCAGTTTACTTAGTCGAAAGGGTGGAGGAGCCGGCAGGAACGGGAGAAAGAGAGGAAAGATCGGAAGTGTCGGCACGCGATGTAAAACAAGCTACGGAGCTCGATGTTGATCGAAGGCACACAGTGCCACGTGGCGTCCGGCTTGTTGCTCGCTGCACCTGCATCTCACTTTTCTTACTTTTTCATTCCCGCTCCTTCTTGCGCCTCGCCGGCCTCGCTTTCTTTGCTTTTCGACGATTAGGACTCATGTTTTTCCCGCTCAAACAAAGCTCGGCCTACTGTCCGAATGCTTCTTCCTTCTCTTGTTTTAGTATTGTTGGCTTTGAAGAAAGTAAATTGTGGATATCGATAATAATTGTACTTTTTATTTTATCGCTTTTTTCAGCTTTTTAATGTTATGTACGCTGCAACACGAGATTTTATCAGACTGAAATTTTGAAAGCTAAACATAAGTTTTGAAAATATTTTGATGCTTAAGCTTTAGTCAGTTCAATATAAAAATACCAAAAATTTCAAGTTTTTGAAAATCACAGTAAAAAAGTTTGTTTGTCAAAGCAGTTACACAACGAAAAGAGTTAATTAGTGCTCGCTGATGAGCTCGTTGGGGGCTTCGACGACGAATCCAAATATTTATCTTGCGCAAATAATACGCTCTCCTCTCGCCCTCTCTCCTCTTCTTTCTCTTTCTCTCAGTCTATTTGTTCTAAAAATCAGCAAATTACTCATTGCCAAAGTGCTGCTCGCTGTTTGCACTGGAAGATGAGTCTCGGTGTATTTGCGCTTCGATTACGAGGGTGCGACGAGCTTTTCGCTCGAGCGCGCTAAGAGCTTATGGCTACCGACACCTCAATATCTCAGCTGCCGTTTATTTGGCAGGGCAAATAAAATTCTTTAAACACGCACTTCCAATATTTCGTTTACAAACTGTACATTATTTTTTCATGCCTGCCTTTTCATCTCTTCAGCTATATAGAAATTCTCATTGAAACAAACAATAAACATGATTTCAATCCGCACCGTTTTCAAATTCAAAGATGACAGTTAATTATGAACTATCAATAACCAAGCCATTATACTAATTTATCTAAACGTATCGAGCCGCGGCTAAGAAGAGAATATTTTGTAATTGAAGCTATATACTCAGCTCTTACTTGACTCGAGTTTGCCCTATACGTCATCGTGCGTACATTATAGTCGAGCGTGTGCCAACGTAATTGCGCCTGCAGTCCGGTATAACTCGCCATTCCAGCCGCGCATACATCGTGCCCTGCCACCTCCATTTACCTTCGCTCCTTTCTTCAACATCCTCGCCTTCTAATGTCTTATTTTCGATCGCTACTCCAGCTTTCGCGAACGTTTCAATTGTATTTATATTTATTTATTAACGTACTATATTCAAAGTGTTTCTTATTTGCGGTTTGCTTGAAATTATTCCGAAAATTTATTTTCTCCATCAAGCAGCGAGTGTTTTGCAATTGAAAGCTCTGTTTGTATAGCTGGTGCGACTCGGGCGAACGCAAGTCAACGCAATCGAACCTCATAAGTTTCAATCAGGGACTGAATGAGCGACGTTGCTGATTGGCCGAAAGCAAAAAGAATGATACAACGTAATGACGCTTTGGGTGGCGGTGCGATTCTATTTTTCTCCCGTCTAACAATTAATTTTCAACTTTCATTGAATAATCGTCTTATATTTCATCGGTTATCGA
>JAPYZA010006926.1:0-11378 GCA_030522685.1 Eupelmus azureus
TAGCGTACTTTATTACTCACAGAATGACTAGAGAGATAATAAAAAAGTGTTCACTCGCGCACATTAATCTTGATTTGTAGTTTAAATATCGGAGTGAAAAATCAGCTAGAGCTTGGTTAATAACAAAAGCCTCTGGCAATCCACTCTCCTTGAAATGCGCGTATAAGTCGAGAGTGGCGCGTATACATGGTATTTGTCATGATCCAGCGCGAAATCCCCGGCGCGATTTTCCGCGGCCGATGGTATTCATGAGAGAGGCCGGCCGTCGAGTGGCAGTAAAAGCAGCGCGTTAAGCACCACTGACGCATAATCGTACTACACAGCACCCCCGATGCTCTCTCGACGGTTGTTATACCTGCTCGCGCCCAACTCTCTCCCTCTCTCACCTTCTCCTCTCTCTCTCTCTCTCGTTCTCCCTCTAACCAGCTCGTTTTCCACGCTTTTTTTCGTCTATTCTCGCGCATTTTTACTTCTTTTCTCAGCTACTTAGCTTTTCTCGCGTTTTAGATTTTCTTTAGTGTGTAGACACTTTTGTTCTGTACAGGCTGGCTCTCTATTTTTCTCGTTCCCGCGTCCATTCTCCTTTTCTTTCATTCATTTAGAGCTGAATGTTCGTTTTCGTGCGGCGAGTTAATGCGCCTGGGTCATGAATGCGCCCTCTCTCTCTCTCTCTTTCTCTGCCCTTTATTTCCAAAAGGATACTTTAACTTCGTTTCCGGCTCAATGATTATTGTGGAAAAAAGGTATAGCGTTTCTTTGTGTTAGCTCGACTATTGTTATTCTACTATATTTATCAATAGAAAAACAATCCTCTTACAGTTGTAAAGTTGAAAAGGCTCTTGATTTTCAGGGAATTAGCTAAAAGTGAAATATGTATATATTTCAGTATTTTGATAAAAATGTTACAGTGGCGGCGGCGCTCAGCTGTCCGTATATCCGTCGACGCGTTTACAGGGGACGCAGAGAGCGAGACTCTCCGTCGTATATCCTTTCGTTGTGTCGTTCGGTTCGATTATGCGCTTTGGCGTTACGGGTCCGCGCGCGACCGAGCATAATTTCACGCTTCGCGCGCTTAATGCAGCGCCGGCTCGATATCCAGCGTCTGCGCGATCGCCGATATTGTCTCTGTATTATCCGATGACGGATATATATCTGGCTCTCGCTCTGCCACTCTTGCCTCGAGTCGCTCGGGGCTTTGTCATAAAGGAGTGTCTCGTCTTTGTGTCGCGGCATCTGCTGCATGCACGTTTTATGCGTATTCAATTTCAGCGAGTGTCTCTCCCGCCGCTACTGATCGCTACTGTCTGAAGCCTGACTGTAGCGAGCCATGATCTACTTCGCGGCATTTCAATGGAGGATTCGGCCTTTGTTCGAAACCTGCATGAGATCGAGTTGCGCTTGCTTTACTGACCCGATATAAATTTCAATCGATGAGGTGTAAGGTGTCGTTGCTTGTCGCTGCGCTCAAATTGCCCTGATTGTTGAATTCTACCGATATCTGCACACAGCTATACTTTTCTTCTTCGATTGCAATTTGCGTAAAGGATGCTAACTAATGAGGATTACACCTTTTATTTTTAAATTTTCGCTCGGTAACGGTGATTCGTTAGTGAATATAATTATGCTTTAATTAAGATAAACCCTTTCGAGATTCATTACAGGCTTGTAATTATTGAGTTAAAATCAGACACAGGCAAAAACTGGATTTAATTAAGATTTCTTATTAATCAATTATTTAGGAAAAGATGTCGAATGAAAAAAACCTATTGGAAAAGGAGTTAAAAAGATTTTAAAAAACTTTTACCATTTCGAATTAATAATTTCTCAAATATGTAATTACGTAGATCGACAAAATTGCTCATTTGACACAATAATCAGCCGCTTTGCGAATAAAAATTCAAATATGCAAATAAATAACTAAATAGAGTGGATAAGCGAGCCCCCAGCCAAGAGAGGCGTATAGAGTCAGTGCGGAACATGTATTATTAGCGCGAGCCAGGCGCGCTTCGCGCATTAGACTATCGCGCCCGGAATATGGTTTGAGCGTCGCGCGGATGCGCGCGCGCTGCTCGGGTAATTGAATAATTCATCGATCAATATAATTTTTGTCTGATTATTAGGTATGATAATGCGGCCGAGCGCTCGAAACTGCCTGCCTCTGGCAGCGCAGCCACGGTATGACACGATGCGTTAGAGTAATTATATCCCATCCGAGTGCTCATAATCTAATAGCCATGCGCGCGCGCGCGCGAGCGCCAACTTGAACGAGAATTGATATTGACGCGGAATCGCGGACGCGCTTGGCTTTTGCCGTAGCTATACTCTCTCTCTCTCTCTCTCTCTCTCGCGCGCGCGCGGGCGCAATTATTGATATATCGCGGAGACGCCTGGGGAGAGGATAATCGGACGGCCGTATGTAATACGTCACAGGGCTAATTTAGCGTAACTCGATCGCGAGCTGCAGTCTGCGGGTTAATGTTGTTCTGCGGCTGTTTCACGTTTCGTTTATGACTGGGCTCTCTTATAGTTATTGTTGCGTCACCGACGCTGCAAGCCCTGGCCTCCTCGTCGCGGGATTAGGACAGGATATTGGTTTTCGCGAAGTACCCGCGCGCCCAAGCTCCCTACAACTGCCTGTGAACTGAGCTAACGAGATTGCCTAGGGGGTTTTAAGGCTGGCTTTGCCCGAAAACGGAATGTAAACTAGTGCACAAGCGACTCCTTGGAATCTCGATGATTTTCTATGATTATGTTTTCTAATGATTAAATTTCGAAATATTGATATTTTTAAAAACTCTTTTGCTTGTGATGAAACTATACTTAAATTTTATATATTTTAAGAAAAAGTATGTTGAACCAGTATTGTATCCCCATTTCAGATCGTATCGGATTATTATCAGACCTGAATTAATTATCCATTTCGTGCTATTTAAATTATTAGTTTAACCTTTCATGTACATCGTGATTTGAAATATTAAATTTTCAAAATATTTAATTATTGATAACATTTGTAATATAATAATTAATAGTAAAGTTTTAATTAAGTATAAAATTGATTTAAAATGTGTTAAATTAATGAATAATTCCGTAATATGACACCAATACTGTTCTAAAATAAATGCTAATATAATCACAATTAATAATACGGGTCATTTAACGGCGAATATATTTAATTTCTTCGTGAATGACGAGAATTAACAGTTTTCGTATTAGTTCAAGTGAATGAAGTGTTGGAGCTAATAAACTAATAAATACTTATCAGCAAAATCCTAAAGCTAAAATAATCCGAACTGCAAAGTCAATTTAATTATTAACGATAGTGGGCTGTGCAGGAGAGAAAAGGTATGTCTATAAGATATAATTTACGAAGCGAGCTTCAAGTCTCAGGCTGCAAGGTAATTCAACATTTTAAATTGCAATTACGAGTCTTCTGAGGCACATAGCTCAACCAAGTGATATCCGGCCAGAAAACTCGACGAAGCTAAGGACGAGATCGCACCTCGGGGACTTTAGATTTCGACGATTTTAGTCGAGGTAACTAAGTATAGAAGCGAAGTTTGCACATTTACTACTTAAATTTGTTAGTTGTCTGCTGTAACCAACAAATGTATGAGTTCAATTTTAGCAGCTAAAATGTTCCTGGAACGCAGTTTTCAGAAACTTTAAAATAGAGAGACTTTATACGGAAAACCATATGAAATAGTTGCTGCAAAGGTATTTTGAAATATGGAAGTCGTATATCTTCGAATATACAACTCGTACTGTATAAAATTGCAATTTCTTATATCTCTAACGCGACAGCTTTGAATCACGTTAAACTTATTTTTAAACTTACAAAAGAATCACTTAAATTTCACAAGTTCATAAATCTAACAATTTACAATATTAATTTTTTAAAAATATAGTATGCCAAGAATATATTTGTTGTAGATACGCATTTGGAGCTTAATAGTGTTTCCAATAACATATAAAATATTCAGAAAAGGGAATTATCACCGTTTATGAATACATTAAAAAGTATAGTGCGTCTCATAATTATTAGATACCCTCCATGATCAAAGATCTTCACTATGTCAAGAACAACTGCAGATAAAAATTAGATTAGTCTTTTGCCTAATTGGATTTCTGACTTCAATCAAAATGAAGGACCAACAAAGTAGTAAAATATTACGATTATGATTATAAATAGATTTATTCGCGGTCTGACCAATTTCGGGACTTTCTACTTAACCCATACTTTCTTTGTAGATTCTCGATTGCTTAGTTGTCTATTCAAGTTACTAGAATCAAGTATTAGTTGAATATTAAATTATTTTTAAATGCATGAAATATTAAAAGTTCATGGAGGCGTAAAGAAATTATTCGTTCGCACGTGAGGTATAATTTTCGCCCTTGCCTATTCAGCATTCGAGAGCTGCAATCAAAGCGGCGAGCAACAAACGCGTCAATTTGTCAATGAAAATTGCGCGACCGATACGGCATCAAAGGTCGCGCATAATAGCTCTCGTTAATGAGAAAAGCTTGTTCCACTTGTCGCTAAAAATCACTCTCGCGAAGAAATCGAGAAAAAATCATTCTCCCCCCCCCCTGCCCTCTCTATCAATCTATATCCATCATCCATCAATCTATCCGTCTCTTTCTGTGTTAACGCAGCTGGGCGATAAAATGCGGCCGAGTGGGCTGGGCGCTGCGAGAGTTAAATCGGAATAATCGCGGGTGGGAAGCGGCCAATCAATTCTCTTTTAGCTGGGCACACGCGCGACAATGCGGCTTCGCGCCTGAACATTGAAAATTCTCTGTGATTCGAGGCATAGCGCGGCTAGCTCTCCGCGATTGATTAGCAGCTCTCCCCCGCCACTGGGCCCCCGCGCGCCCGTATTTATGCAGCTGACCTCGTCGTTACTGCGCGTGATTTCAGTAGCCGCAGCGGAACTGGCTAATGCGCAAACTGCAAACGAGAGAGAGAGGGAGCAAGGGAGGGAGGAGCTCTCGAAATTAGTCGCGCGTATGTGTAGGCAGCGGCGATTAACGATCTCGAATGATTGCGTCCGTAATCGGACGCGAGGTCCGGGCTGATGATCTTTCGCCGGAGTGCCGAGAGTAGTATTATTCTGACATTTATGCGAGTACAAGGACCTCCTGTTGGCAGAGTTATGACTTTCTATAAAGTTAATACTAGCTTACTATCGTTACGGGCGCTGACCCCTTGAAGTGATATGATGATGCGTGCGAGTAGTTTGGCAATGTATCAAAAGTACTAGAGCCATCCTGCTCTCCCTCTCTCTCTCTCTCTCTCGAGAGAGAGAGAGAGAGAGCTCCCTCTCACGCTTTTCGCTTTTTATGGAGCAGAAGAGAGATATGGAGGAATTATGAACGATTTCGGCGACGTTTAAGGTCAATCAAATTTGGTTGAATGAACTGACATAGAGAGAGAGGGAAGTACGAATGAGCTGGAGAGATCGTTTTTCAAATCTATAGCTCTGCAACTGACAAATGGCAATGTGACAATAAACACCCAATGGTCTAGTGTTTATTACACTTCACGCAAAAGAACCTCACTTTACTCTCACTTTTGAGGTTGGAAAAATGCAAAAATCTTGCATGTTTGATAATAAGGATTTTATCGATCGGCACGAATTAAACAAGCCATGAGTTTTTTTCTGGCAATTAATAAATTTCTTTTTAATACGTATAAATAATATAAGTCTTCCATAATGTTCTTATTAAAAAAAAAAAAACTAAAAATAGATTAGTTGTAGTATTCTGAAAAAAAATAGTAAATTTAAACAATAAAAATTTCTAGAATTATATTATTATCCACAAATATATATTTCGCGTTAGTTTTGCAAAAGAGCATTATAATCTAAATAAGGCTCTAGATAACGAAAAAGGACGTACTAACATAGTTATAGTCCTTTTCGTTAAAACTCGTTTAAAAGAGGTTTAAATTGAAATCATTTGAGCGGTAATTATTTGAAAAACGGGCAATATAATTCTGCAAATTACAGGTTCTCTCACACATGCATATATAGATCTCCCCCTATAAATAAACGGGAATCGTTACACTGGTGTCGCGGCCAGCCACCCTATAATATGTAACATGTGCAGTTCTGTGCACGCATGCGGGTCGCACTTGCAATTTTTCATCATAACCCAAAGACTACTTTTTCAACGTTTCTTTTGCGCTTTTCACTCGTTTTATTTTCATTTTCCCATCCCGTTAATAATGACATATAGCACGCAGCCTATATCCGACCCTAAAATAAAAATATTGAAAGAGCGATTTTCAATAAGTGGAAAATCATTTATCCCCAACATGGCGAGCTCAAAATGCCCCTGCGTTATTTACAAACTACATAAAACTCTTCCTTCTTTCTGACCCGTGCTTGTATACAGATCGGACTTTGTGATCGCACGAGCGCTGGGATAAAAAAAAAAGAGAGGTCCCGGGAATTTGTCCAAATCTGTGTATTTTATGAGCCAGCGGCCCAGAAAAACCAATATCCTCGGTGCGTGCAAGCGTGCGGCTATGGGCTTCCGTCCGCGCTCGTCGAATGAATTTAAGCCTACCAGCCTCGCAGATTTAACTGTGAATTGCCGAGTTTTAGTCGCGTATTAGATGGGCAGATCCGTTTTGGGGGCCGCTCGCTTTGCCGTTGTTTAGAATGAGAAAGGAAAATCCATTGATATGCCGTGTGGGCTCTGTGCGATAATTTTTTCGTTCTTTTATTTGTTTATTTTATTTTTTTTTTATTTTTTTTTTCTTTTCGTTTTGAGTTGTAGTGACAGAAGACCAAAAAAGTATTTTATTGGTAAAATAATTTTTCGTGCGTGCCTTGATCCGTTATCTTTGTTTTAAAATTTTTAATAACTGAATAAATACATTATTTTACATTAAATGTAGATATTCAAATATTTACTACTTTTCAGTTATTGAAATAATTTTTCTTCTTACATTTTTATTATTTAAAATTTTACTATTTTATAATATTATATTTTTTAACGTTATAAATTTAAATAAATTTTTAAAGATGAAATATTATTGCAATAACGCGAAGTTATTCTAATGAGATTACATATTGTCTTTAACGCGTGGAGTAAAAAAATGTTTATGCCTATAGAAAGAAACGTATCTCGTCAGCAAGGAAATTGCGAAGATTTTTATTTCTTATGTAAATTCAGACGCTACCTTAGAGACGAATTAAACGATTTCCCTTGAGAGATTCTTGGGAAACGGAGACCGTTTTTAAAAAAATATGTAACTATCTTGAAAATATCGCTCTCTATATTCTAAAAAATATGTATTGTTGAATAAATTATGTTACAATACGTAAAATGTATTGTTTAAGGCTTTGAAACAAAAATAAATCTTTTTATAAAGTATAGTGTTTACGTAGTAATCAACATTCCAACTAAATTAAATTGAATACTCTATTGGATAAAGTATTTAAAAAATTAATATTTTTTAGAAAAAAGTTGTCTTTACCGGCTGAGGCCTCGTTTTTTCCCCACCGTCATTAAAGTGAAGACACAGTCCATTAACAGTTGCAATTCAATCTTTCTCTTTGAAGACTATCGCTCAATTTCCAGGTCGCGGCGTTATACAAGATGAAAAAAGCGTAGTCTAGTGACTCGGTTGGACTTGGCCGGTGCTCTACGCTCGAAATTAATGAGGCGAGCGCATGGAGGAAGTTGGAAGGAGCTAGCCAGCGCAGCGTCACAACGATATCGCGAATCGTCGACGCCGCCGCCGCGTCGATGATGCTCGCGCACTTTGCTGAAGTGCGCGCAGCTGAGTCTGACCGATCGTCGACTTTTCTACGCGCGTAAAACGTTTAAGGCGCGCGCGGGATAAGGAGGAAAATTCAGCGAGTGTCAGCGGAAAAAGCGGCCGCGCACTTTGAGAGAAGCCATCGGCCGATTTATGGGGTGGGAGCGGCAGTGATTTCAGTAATGGCAGTGTAAGTGTTATACGACTGCGATGACTTTTAATGGACTTTGCGGGATTGGATTTTGAGGGAGTGGATTTGTTAAATGATTTGAGCTCTGCTAAAAGTCAGAGCTGGATCTCGAGTATGATCGAAATAAGATAAATTTTTTGCATCTCTGATAATTTTAAAATATCTTGAATTTATGTTGTGCTGTTTAACAATTTAAATAATCTAATTAATTACTCAATAATTATTTTTTACTATTTAAATACATTTAAAGTTTTTGTATCAATAGGTAGACTGTAAGTTTTAAAACAATTTATTCATTTAAAAAGCACTACAATGCTTTTTAAAAGTTGCAAAAACACATCAGAGCATCTTTAAAATATCGAGCTATTATCCTTAAGTAAAATTTATGGGTTATTAAATACTTTATGCGCTACAGTACGAAGAATGATGCAGCGTAACACAGCATGCGTAATAAAAGTGTCTTTATTAGCCGACTTTTTTCATGTTGGTAAATTCATGTTGTTATAAATAATATATTTTATCATTTGACATTTTTAAGTATTACTTGAATATTTAAAACTTTTTATATACTTCACTTATCTATTCTAATTAATTTTTCTTTTAAATAATATTCAATTTTTATTAATAACGTTCAAATATAGTTACTAAAATCACCAATTATGCTTATAAAATCCATCTATAAAAAAAATCCTTATGCAAACGCACTGACGTACTGATAAAGCAGCGTCGCAAAAAGGGTGAGGTGATCTCGTTATGGAGTAGGAACTTGTCGGAGGCAATCTCTTTCTCTCTCTCTCTGCCTTTCTTTTTTCATGCCCAACTCTTTCGGCTATACGTTCGCGTGACCGCGAAAGGCTTCGGATGCAACGCTAAGCACGTGATTGATCCCTTTTCGATAATTACCGCGCCGCTGCCGGCTGATCGATTCCACGAGCGACGCTATTGCATTCGCATTTTATCTTTTTATTAATCGGCTTAGAGAGCCGCTCGCTCGAGAGGATCGCCGGTCTTGTTTGCTCAGCGAACGCGAGGAAAGGTGTTTGCGGGAGGATGCCGGCAGAGAGCGAGAGAGCTGATGAGAATTTGTCTTTCGGAATGAAATTTATTTTCGATTAGAGTCGAGACGTTCGCGCGACCCAGTGTTTTTAAAAGAGGGCTTTGCCGCAGCGATGACGCGCGGATTGCAGGCTTTGCGACGCCGAGATTCGAAAATGTAACTATGTGGCTAACGCGCGTGTGGGAGTTATGCGTGGGAATTTCATTACGGCCCGTAAACAACTTTAAATATTTTTGGTATGTCAAACAGCACGCGTAAAAGTTTGTTTTCACTATATGGAGTGTAGTTATCAAAGTTTTTAAAAAGTCGATTTATAGGTATTGGCTCTGTGAATATTTTTCGGAATTTTAAAAACCAAACGTTTCATGTTTTTTTAGGAAAAATAGCGTTTTTTGCACTAGGGCGACCGTAAAAAAGGGCCGTTTGAAAGTTAAATAAAAATAGGAAATCCAAAACGTTTTCAATATATCACAATATTTAACTTTTGAAACCATTTATTATACTTAACATTTATATAGAAAAATATTAAAAAACTTTGTTCGTTGACAATAAATAAACTTAAAACTTTGATATTGCGAATGTAAATTTGTTTTGTTATTGATATCAGGATTATCAAAGAGGAAATAAATAAAAATATTCTCATCCAAATGATATGCAACCATGATTAAACGTTATAAGTAACATTAAATGAAGCAGATAATGCAGTATGTGCATTTATTTGCATAAAATACAATTTATCTTTATAATTTTATTCGATATTCGCGAATGCATTTATATGAGTACGTAAAATTTTTCAATTAATTTTTTGTACTAATTTTAATTTGATATTCCGTTTGATATACCGTTTTATCGAGCGGAGATACGTTTTATGCATACATTAATTTAACAAATTTTAAAAATAAATTTAAAGAATGTAGGTGCGATAACTTTAGTCGTTTAAATTACAAATTATTTAACTAACACAGCCAAGCATATTGAAAATGCATGCATAATTTATGAGGTATAAAAATCATTACTGATTTTAATTTAAAAACTTGGCACAGTTTTTATTAAAAATGAACTGATCAAAGTCCACGTAGTTTTCTAATAATTTTTCATTTATCGAAAACTAAAAGCCATAATAATTATGTAACTTTAGCGATCCCGAATAGAGCTGGTAAACTAGAGGCCTCAGTTTAGGACAGGCAAAATCAAAGTGAAAAAATAAAGAAGCGTAATTTGTCTTTGGCCGAGGAAGCAAAGAAAAAGCTCGAGTGCTAGATAAGAGAGGACGCATACACAGTGCCGAGACGTGCCGATGCACTTTATGATTCGGCGCTCGCGCGCCTTGGCGCTATCGCTCGAGTCAATGGGGACGCAGCTGTTGCCGAACGAGAGATTTATCGGCCGAGTCGTCCTCGTAATTCGTTCACGACACGCCGGCTAAGTTATCGTCGCGGTTAAGATATGTATACTACCTCGCGCGAATATAGCTCATCGGGCTCTCAGTCTTGGAAGGGAGTATTACTCCACGTCCTCGGAGCCGCGAGCGCGAGCCATATCGGAGACGATTGATATGCCTCTCTCTCTCTCTCTCACTGCGGGGATGGGAGGATGGAATAAAATTTTATATCGGAATTTTTTTCACAAAGCTCGTTTAAATTGTCGCGTTCGATTTGCAGTTTTCGCGGCTGGTGATCGTTGGGCGTTAATTTCTTTCGAGAGCGAAATTCGCTTTTATGGGCTTTCATTTGATCGCTGAGAGCTGCATGGAAGCGTATGGAACTGGAGGGCTTTGCAAAGCATGTTCGTGTGTGAAACTACTAGCTCTGTCTATATGAGTCTTGCTTATTCGTATTTTTATTTAGAATAGTATTTTGGAACCGTAACTTTTCCATTTTTTACAATACTTCGTAACATTTAAGCATTATTTGAAAAGAAAAATTTAATCTAATTTTGAAGCTTTTTTCAATTTAAAATTTAAAATTTATTTTATCTTTAATTTATATCTTTAAATCACACTAATAATATTAAAAACAACAAATTGTATAATACATAATTAATTTAAGTAAAATTTTTAGTATTTATAAATATTTATACGTGCGTTATACGTTTAGTGAATTTTCATAGTGAATGCACTGTGAAAAACAACCGTTTGAATTTTCATAATTAATTTATTAATGAACTAGTAATTTATATTTAATCTTGACTGATCACTAATTAATTAGATTTTATTTGGTATAATTAAAATGTAAGGTTGAACAGGCACAATAATAATTATTTTGATTTTAAATCATGACTTTCATAAGCTAAGGAATCTTCATAGAATTGAAAGCATTTAAAAACAACGTCAGAGAATATAAAAAAGGCAACAATAAATT
>JAPYZA010006927.1:0-10593 GCA_030522685.1 Eupelmus azureus
CGACGACGACGACGATGACGACGGCGATGGCGGCGGCAGCGAGTATGGCGATAATCCCGAAAGCTGAGAGATCGCTGCTTGGCTTGGAGAAGCTCCCGGCAGAGGCAGCTGTCATGCCGAGATCGTTCAGCCAGGACGCCAACCTGGCGGAGAGCGAGCAGAGGCCGGGCCCCGCCTCGGCAACCTCATCATTCCTCACCAAGAGCTCCTACTCGGAGAACTCGCTCGAGTCTGCCGGCGCGGGCTCAGGGGAGAAGCTCAGCCGACTCGGCACCCTGAAGAAGTCGCTGCGGGACCTACCTACGGTCATGTCCCTCGACGAGGAGACCCTCTCGACGGACTCGAACTCGACGAGCGCCGGCGACGCTGACGATCAGAAGCGCCGCAGGCGGAAGCTTCACTTCCCGGCGTTCCGCAAGAGCAAGACCAAGCCCTCCTCCTGATGCAGGCAAGAGCAGCAGCCGGGCCTAATCAAGCGCCTACTAGCCAGCTTTTTTCGACAGAGCAAGGAGAGGACTCTCTGAGAGTAATATCGAGCGGGGCTACCATGTGCAATCTCCAATCTCTCTGCTGGATTTCTGCTTCCCTTCTCACGCGAACGCGCGCATAATATCTCCGGTATTTCTTCTATTTCTACTTTTTCTTTTTTTTCTTTTTTCTTTTCTTTTTTTTCTTTTTTTTCTTTCTTTTTTTTTTGGATACGGAGCAACGTTTTCCGAGTACTTAAATTTATATACATACACGTGCGTTCAGACGCAGAACAGGAGAGTTTTTCGCTTTATTCGGATCGGGGATCCGTTATTGTATACTTACCGCGCAGAGACCCTGAAAAGTATGTAGATATAACAATATGTACGAAGGAGTCTAGTTAGGGCGGGTGATAAGCTGTTGATTGAAGAGACCGGTTTTATACACACATTTTAATATTCAGAGCGGGTTTTTTAACCGGGAGACGACAATATTTTTTCTGACGATAAAAAAAATGTAACGCGAGCGGAAAGAGTTTTTAACTTGAAATACACATCGTCGGCGCTTGGTGCGGCGAAATTTCTCCTTTATTCAACTGACGACGGTGTTTTAGCGAGTGATATTGCATTGCTTGTTCTCTCTTTTACTTTAGGAAAGTGGAAGCCGTTCTCGGAAAGAAATCGGCTCTCGGGCGAGCTTCTTTTTGCACAAACCATGTACGATAGAAGTAATGAAAAAAATAATAATGTGATTGTTAGACACTGGCATGACACGCGGATGAGAAATTTGTTTTTAGAAATACGACATTTGCATACCGAATCTACATAAAAAAGACTCGATACTGAATAACAAGGGAATATATCCAGAGACTGCTGAAACAGTGTAATTGGTATCCTTCACAAGCGAGGTACCATTTTATTACTTAATATTTATGAAAAAGACTTAAATAAAAAAAAATTTATTCAAAAGTTTATGGCACAAAACGTTTGTTACAAAGGAAGCACTTGCGTAATCTCACCATTAAAGAATCTCTGGTGTTAATTATGGTTTTTGTTATGCGACTTTTTTTTATGTAGCTCATATCTCTGACAAGTACTTGATTTTATGAACGCCGCTTTATTTCATCGGCACTTTATTTATTAAATATTTAATTTTACTTATTTTCTGGCTTAATTTATCTTTAATCAAGTGAATATTTGTGTTTGATCAGCTAGTGCCTTTAAAAGTGCTTCATTTGAGAAAGGTTATTACTTCCATCTTAATGCTTCTATGATACATTTATTTTAGTTTCAACGTAAAAAAATTACTCTCATTATTCCTTTTAGTTACAGACTTTTAAATAAGATTGATACCTGATCATATCGTTTGGTTAAGCCAGTCTTGTTTAAATTTTTTAAATATCACGATAGACGTAAAGCCATTATTGCAATTTAAAAACGAAAGTAACCGCTATCGAATAATTTTCTGACATTTAAGCACTCGAATTTTTTTGTACCGTTTTTGTTGAGAATTTTCGCAGTAAGATCACCAGATTATTTTTATTTGCAAGGAGTTTATTAACTCATACCTGTAGATAGACGCGTTAAAACTAGTTACTGTACAGCACTTATTATTGTAAGGTTATTTCTAGATTAATTTATTATTACTGCAATTATTACTATTATATGTTTGCGAAGTAGGACAATAAATTATTACGTTTTGAACACCAGTTGATGGATCGATTTGTCATAAGCGAATGAAATGCTATCAAAATGAGAGAAGAAAAATATCGGATCCGTCCATGTATAATTAATCAAAAATTGGTTATCCAGATGTAATCTCAAGCTCGAAAATAGTTTTCTCCAATTTATTAGCGTTAAGCATAAAATCTGTTTTTTTTTCATTTTTTAAAAACGAGTCGTTATCTGCCAAATTGATCTGCCTACCACTGAAACATTGTACTAAACAAGATACGAAACGCAGATACGTAATGCATTACGGCTCGAAGCTTTTTTGTGCCCGAACAATTATAATCATTTTCCGTGCTTGATCATTTTAATAACATTTACTATAACGCGCTGATAAATGTTTTTGATAAATTTAAAACGTAGATGAGCAAATATTTACGAGAATTCGATTCATTCGCAAAACAAGCCGAACATTGCCATTTGTTAACGTAATTTCAAACACGACGTTAATCTCGTAAATCTTAGGTTTGTTTGACACCTCGCTATGACGTAATTTATAAAAGAGTGCTTTGGCCAAAACCCAAATGTATGCCAAAGGGACAGAGCGTTTTACAGAAACTCTGGCACTTCAACCTGCATATAATAGCAAAAACCTGTACATATATACATGTAGTTAAAAGGATCTGAAAATTTTACAATTACCGACAATTATGGGAACAATTTTTTATTTAATTTTTAATTTTGAAAATATATTGTATTGTCGCCTTGTTTTTGTAATCAAAAGCAATAACTTGTCGAAGATATTTTTTTATGACTAAAAATTGGAATGAAAAAAAAATGGATACCTGTTATTGCCGGTAACTGAAAGCTTTCACATCCCTTCAAAGTAAAAAAAAAATTACGAAAAGGTAAAAGATTGTCCGGAACAGTTTTTTCTCAAGATGTGTATTTCTCACTGTGCTTAGTTCTTACGGCGAAATTGGCAATAATATATATTACTAGATATATTAAGGATAATGTAGTTGAAAATTATATATTGTTAAATATGTGCGTGAGCATTCGGATTGACAAACTGAGAGAGAGAGAGAGAGAGAGAGAGAGAGAGAGAGAGAGAGAGAGAGAGACAGAGAGAGAGAGAGAGAGTGTGAGAGAGACAGAGAGAGAGAGAGTAAAATTTATAAAAATGGTATTTTCCCGATGCTTGCCTGTTTTTTTAGAGATATACATCATCGAGTTGGAATATTAAGTGAAATACATTGTATTATTTTAGATATTTTATTTATGAAATGAGAAGAGAATCTTGTTTGTATCTAGGTGATTATAATTGATAGTAATATCAGTACATTAACTAAAAAAAGAGTATTACTATTGACTTTACTATGTCCTTTATAATCACAGCTATAATTTACTTATCTATATATACTTAATGTTATTAATGACAAAATTACCTTAAAAAGAAAAAAAAAGCAATCTCGATCGTCATTTTCATTAATAATATTATACATGTCGCCATTCGTACGACACAAGTACGAAAATGTCCGTATTACTATATTATTTTCAGCGTCAGTGAGCGTCTTCCCTCGTAATGTAATTTGAGAAAAATGAAAGTAAAAAGATAAAAAAAAAACACAAGTGGAACTTTTTTCCAAAATAAACAAATACACGAAGTTCAATTTGTTGTTGATTGTTTATTTGTCCATTACGCCTATAAAAGATATCCTTTCAATGTCGCGCAGCCTCGACAATAACGACACGTTCTTTTTATCTTCAAGTTTTCCTTTTTACGTCTATATTTTTTTTCAACAAAGCCAACACATACGTGTGCGCACACATACATACGTCCATACGCTAGACTGCATATTCTTACGCAATCGTCAGGAAATTACGTAAAATTGTAATAATTGTGAGAACATCGAATGAGAGGGGATTGCACGAATACTTTGCCCAAGATGTCAATGATTAGGGTGGTTGCGCCGTTGGTGCGAACAAAAACGTAGCCAAGCATCATTATTAATTACGTTTACTGCGCATGTACTGACAATTTATTTACACGGTATGTGCACAATAAATTACGTTCGTCGTTTCGTTCTCATACTTATGTTTGCTTTGCACAGAAAGATCCACGTTGTATTTATATAGAGAGAAGAAGAAGAATGCTTTTGCTTTGTTTTATCGGTCATTTATAGATAGAGACTTACATAACTTGTTTAATTGGTGACTCCTCGTTTTATTTCATCGAATGAGCCTTGATTTTTGTGTTGCTCTAGATAAAAATGTACAATTTTTTTAACAGAAAATTTACATTTTATTTCTTTTGAAGTTTGGACTAAATCTTCAAAATCATTCTTTATTCAACCTCTATTAAATACCTAAGTCTGGTACATCATGAATAAAAATGTTTTTTATTCACGTTTTCCCATAACGCGCTTTTGATCTTTAGAATACGTTTAAAATACTATAAATACATTAATTCTGATGAAAGATTTATTTTTATTTTTATTTTAAAAGTGATGATATTTTCTACTTGAAATAATCTAACAATTTTTTATTGAAAGTCAATTTTCTTAAGGTGTCTTTAATGGGATCTACAAATATTTTAGTGTAATCACATACAAAATATATTATCATAGAAAGATTAGAGTATTGAGTTAAAATTTAATTTCTTTTCGCTTATCGTTTACGCGATCAACTATCCCTAGCCATTTTATTCGTTGTGCTTATTTTTGATAAATTAACATTCAAAAGAAGTACTGGGAAAAAATTAAATTAAAAATCCATTTTAAATAACTTTGAATTGCAAAAAATTTCATCTTAATCAGTATCAAATTAATTATACCAAAGTCAGCAAAGATTTCGTACCCAAAATATCAAATGATCAACTCTGGTCTCACCTCGATCTACATTACGCCTCTCGAGTTCTTATACACACGTGTCGCGCGCGCCAGCACACAGAAACACACACGCAAACACAAACACACATATTGCTTAGTCATTTTTTTCTCGTAGCACCAGAAGAATAACAAACGCCTCTTGGTTTGCTCGCTCAGCGAACGTTTAATCCTACCATAAAATTCGCACACACCGCGTATCGCCGAAAAGGCTTTCTCCTTGCTGTCCACGGACTTTCACCGAACGCGTAGCGTGTACATATATATATTTGCGAAACCCTACGATCTCACGCAGGTGATACTTATGTGTACCTTTAAATCTTTTTTCGACCGTCCCGCTCGAGACAGAGTTGGCGTGGGTGTGACACTTAGTTGTGTAAACATGTACAATTTTTATTGTGCCTCTTTGGTACCATACAGTTTAAATTAATGAATTTTTTGTAATGACCGTTTATCAGACAATATAAAATGAAATATTTATTAATTTAGCCGCACTAGTCAATTTTATTATCCATCATTTTTTTAAACCAAATCATACACTTATTAATCTGAAAAACAAAAAAATATACGGCACTATGATTGAAGCGGTTTCACACAATGCAGTGAGTCACACGCGCGTTTATCTAAAATCCAATTAGATTTTTTGTCGTTGGTAGGTGCGCGGTGCCCTACTTTTTTGGCACTCATTCATCCATCTCGAAGAATGTACACATAAGCTGGAAATAATTGAGTATTTCGAAAGTCCCTCGAGAAGTTTCGCATCGTATTTCCCCTTTTTTTTTATTACCGCACGCGTATTCATCTTATCGGGTACAAATATATCATACAAATACAACGCGAACGTTCTCGCATCGCGTTTGAAAAATCGATCGCTCCATCTTTTTTATGTACTTTCGAATATTGCGGGCGTTTCGAAATGCGCCCACAGCCCGCGCGCTCGATCTTTTGTAATATCTATATAAAGCGATCGACTTTTTTACATAACGCGCTCCTTGATAATCTCCCTTTTAAAATCCGTCGCGTCATAATAAATAGCTATGCCATATTATGTATAATGTAGTAATAAATATTCCTCTAATCTACGCTTTTTTTTATATCACACAAAGTGTACAATATGATGCTTTAGAATCATATACATTTAGTCGGATGTAAGTATATACATGAAGAGAGTCGTTTTCTTGTTTAATGTTACTGTTAGCGATTCGTTTTGGAAATAAATAAAGTTTAAAAGAGAGCACTCGACAGTTTATTTGGTCATAAAGATGAAGCATCCTTTTTTGCCGTTCTCTTGTTTAGAAAAAGGTAGTGTAACTTATCTAGGAGGACAATCTGTAGAAAGGTACTTATGCTTTTTACGCGGGCGCAACGAGTGGCGACTTCCCTCTTTTATTTTATCTTGCGGCAGTGTGCTTTTTTTATTACGCGGCCGTAAAAAAGTATTTTTTACGAGACCTTCTATATATGTATATTTACTTCACTGAGTATTTCAAATCATCTTTTTCCTTGTTTCGCATCACCTTTTTCTGCCCTTCTGTGTGCGCTCTCCTTTTTAATGAAAACTCATTCATCACCATTACTACAAAGAAGTTTTTTTTCGAAAACCTTTGTAAATTATCAAGTTCTGGAATGCTGCTATATATACGTTACATTGTAATTATTTGCATACTGAACCCACTTCTTTGAAGACCCCAACGAGTTTTCTCAGTCTTATAGTTCAGAAAATACTAAAACTCTTTAGAAAACATTTGAAAAGTAACTTATTTAACAAAGAAATGATTTTAATAAATTAGTCCGAAGTTAACTGATATTCGTTGTACTTACTTATATATAAATAAATCGTTATATTTTTAAAAAGTTTATCTTCAAAATAGATAAGTAAACTAGTTGTTTGTTGGACTTGAAGAGTTTTAAGAAAAAACTATATAATTGATGTAATTTTGCCCTTTTCGTTCTTGTGAATACATTAGAATCTATACAAATTAAACTGATGATTATTGTTATTACATTAAAAGTAAAAAAGTAGTTTAAACTTCACTAAATGCTGTATATAATAGGAATCTTTCAGTTGTTCATATATGTTCGTAAATTAAGTCAAAAATAAGCGTCGGATTTCATTCATTCTTGACTTAGAATCTCACAGGAAACCTTTTCCTTCTTTGGTAATCACGTTTATAGCAAAAATCATCGGGGTTTCTTTCGTGCGCCGACATTTGCAGCTGAAAAGCAAGTAAATGTTACTTAATGCTCATTATTAGACGTTCAAAACGTCTAAATTATTATCCTACCTATGAGCGCTAGCTGCATAAACTCGACAACGTACGATACAGCAAGAACATGATTCTTACAGCTGAATTTCTGGATATATTGTGCCTATGAAAAATAGAGAATTTATTTTTATTCTTTAATTCGATGTTCAAAGTACATTAGTTTTAAAAAATTAACCAACTTAGTATTTTTGCCATTTCAAAGTCAGTATAATCTTTAAAATATTTGAAAGTTCTAAAATATGATTATGACCAAGAAGCGATAAAAAATAACAAATACAATATACAATTTGGAATTCAACGTTTTAGTGAATAAATAATTTTTCAAAAAAGTAAAATAAAAAGAATTGATTAAATATTGAGTTTGATGAAAATTTTATTATTTATTAAATTTTGCCGTTGAAAAATAAATATTGATAATAAAAGATGAATAAGCTTTAAAGTTTTATAGCTCGAAAAATGAATTTAAAAGGGTCAACTGTTCTCTGTTGAAAATGCTGCTTTGTTCTCTGATCATTTTTCATCAAACTTCTCGACGACATTATATTCAGAAAGATATACGTGCCATTACGGTATACATCATGAACTTTGCTTGCATTTTTCTCGTTTATCTCGGCATAGTAAGTGGGTCAATTTTTTCTTGGCTATAAATTTTGGTTTGCTCTTTGCTCGATTCGATCGAAATTTCATTGTTTCTTCTCTTCAAGCCGCGAGAACGGAATCTGATATGTAATTTAAGGCTGTCTGCTCATCATTACTTTAACACCGAAAACTTGCAGAAATTTCAAAATATTTAAAGTAACAACTGCAATAAAATGGAAATTTTAATTAGGAGTGTATTTTTAAGAAATGAAAAAGTCAATTGGACGAAAGTAAGTAGTATAGCAATGGGCAATGCGAACTTGGATTGCTCTCGTGGCTGAATCCTACCTAAGAGTCCTTATCGTCCTGCTTGGCTTGATCCTCGTCCTCTTCCTGCTTCTCGGCTAGCACGGCGCTCTCCTCGTCGCACTGCTCGCTCATCTCGGCGGCCGAGGGTATCGTGGCCAGCAGCCTGACTGCCAGCCTGCCCGGCGATCCCGGTGAGTCTGGCTCCTGGATCGCGTGCTGTCGAGTCAGCCGAGGTTTGCTCCTGCAGCTCGAGCCCGGCCGCATGATCGTCATGTCGAGGGAGGCGCTCGAGCGCGACATGCGCCAGGTGCTGGTCGAGGCGGTAGTGCCCGAGCCCGACGAGTCGTTGCGCGACGAGCTCAGGTTCGAGTCCTGCGAGGGCTTGCGGGTTATCAGCCACGAGGAGGTACGACGCTTTGGGTCTAGCAGCCTGCCTCAGCAGAGAGAGATCACATATTTTTATGCAAACTGCTTGATATTTCTTAGCTTTATATGATTATTGATATTTTTTGGCTAGCTCACCTCAAAGGAATGCCACAAGGATGATTCTGTCTCCAGGAATCCGACCTGGACGACGAGTAGTTCTCGCTAGAGGACATTGAGGAGGCACGCTTGTGCTGCTTCTGCTGAATCTCGGCTATCTGATAGGTGTAGGGATCGCTGCTGACGTTGCGCCGCTGTCGCTGGCTCTTGGAGCAGGGCCAGCTGATTTTTGTCTGCCACCAACGCACCGTGCTCGTCGCCGTCGTCGATGCGGCCGACTGGCCCCTCTCCAACATCACCCGGCTCGCGTTATTATTGCACGGACAGCCCGCCTGATGATAGACATTTATCTGAAGGGTTCGTTACCGTATAACCTATTGCTTAGTGGATTAGTAGAAATAAAGTTTTAAGCTCTCTGTTATACCTGATGATGATTGAGCTCGCGAGATCCAGATCTGTCGAGCAGACTATTGGTGTTGGCCGGTGTCAGCCGATTGCTAAAATTCGAGCTGTGCCTGCACCTGCCTATGCCTCTCGTCACCCTCGACTCCTCGATGGCCTTGCAGATAAGCACGCAGTCCTTTTTGAACTGTTTGGTGAGGATCGCGTAGAGAAAGGGATTACAGCAAGAGTTCAGTGGCAGCACGAAGACGGCAAAGACCTTGGCCTGCTCGAGACTGACGAGCTGCAGGCCGAAGGTCGCCGTGAGCGAGAAAAAAGCTATGGGCGACCAGCAAAGAAAGTCCGTGAAGACTAGGAGCGCCATTCGCTTGGCTATCCTCGAGTCGTTCGAGTTCCAGGCCTGCGAGCCCCGAATGGCGCAGTACATCTTCAGGTAGCATCCCATGAGAATGAAGAAGGCCACGCCGTTAATGAGCATGAGGAAGACGACGTAGGCCAGCGACACGGGGCTCGTTGTCTCGAACGGCAGGCAAATGGCGAACTTGCGGTAGTCGGAGATGCCGAGCAGCGGCATGCTAGCCATACCTAGGGAAAACAGCCAACCCACTGTCATAATGTAGCCAGCGTGCTTCAGCGACAGACGTTTGTTCAAGTGCATCGCGTGGGTTATTGCATAGTTGCGCTCCAGTGTGATTACCGCCAGGGTATAAACGCTCAGCTCAGAGGAGAGCACGCCGAGGAAACCGGCCAACTGACAGCCTATTGACATCTGCCATGGAATTGCATACTTGCGAAACTCACCAAGGGTTGAGGCGTCGACTACGGCGAGCAGACCTGAGGATCATTTCAGACAAATTAGTTATATTAATAATTTTTAAAATACCTTTTAATATTTTCCTATATAGGCATTTATTCTTTATAATGTTTTTCCCTCAAAAAATATCTTGCGGGATGGAGATGATTTTAAAGGCTCAATCTAAAATTTAGTGTCATACTATTTTTTAATTATTAAAAATTATTTTAATTAATACAATATCTCGAGTCGATAGGTTACAAAGTTTAAGTTCATTGGGAGTTATTCAAATACTTGCTATTCTTTTCACATTTTATTACTTGCCTTTTAATATAAGCTAGGTAATAGAAAACAATGAAAAAGTAAGTACCCAAGTAAAGACCCATAAAAAAGTCAGCGGCAGCAAGATTGCAGACTAGAAATCTCGGCACGTCCATCTTGCTCCTGGAGAATATCAGTACAAAGACGACAGTGCCGTTGCCAAGCATCGCCAGCAGGAACACCACCCACACGCCGCAGCGTAACGTCCACCAATCAAAAAGGTCTTGACACGGTAAAAAAGGACCTAAAATATTATTAAATTATAAAAAATGGTAGACTTGAATGATTATATTGTTGTACAGATAATTACAGTTGAAAAAACAAATTCATTAATAATTTTCTACTATTTAGTTAAACCCTATTCAAGATTTATGAATTCATTTGGTATGCGCTTAAAATTTTATTTGAAAGACAGT